>JBBPMK010000091.1:6791-68296 GCA_038090295.1 Boletus semigastroideus
GGGGCGAAAGAGGCCGGCACACCCGCGCCCCCCCGACCCACAGAATCTCTCATCGGGTCCCCCCCCCCCCCCCCCCGTTTTTTCTTGACGTCGCGTTCAACGTGGCGCGCTCAGAGTCGTTGAGGTACTTGGACCAACATCCTGCCTTGCCCGATGACGCGCCTTCGTCTCGCAAAGCCGAGTTTGACGAACTCCGTACGGTGTTGCTCAATAACTCTGCGCTTGCTGCGCTCCGGTCGCAGCCGGCTGATCCGACACTGGCCGTGAACCAGACGACACGGTCTTACCTACTTGCGGTCAAGGTGGAGCACAAAGGTTGGTCGCGCTCTCGTCTGCATAGCTCAGCGCGGCTCATTGACGCCGAACACTGACAGCGAAAGCGCTCTACCGTCGAGCACTCGCCAAGATGGCCCTGAAAGACGACGACGGTGCAAGGACCGACCTCGTAGAAGCCAACAGCTTCCTCGCAACAGAAGACCCTCTCAACCTCAAGGCAGCCATCTCAGCCGAACTCGCCAAGATCACGCAACGCGAAAAGGAACTGAAAGAGAGGGAGAAAAAGGCGTACAAGAAGCTCTTTGCGTAGTTTGCGTTACAACAAGAACAAGGATAGATAGAGAGTGGAAGCGCATCTATATAGAGTCCAATGTATCACCCCCGGTCTCTACGTCCATTGTTGATTTAGTTGATGAAGAGGAGCAGAAATTCGCGCTTTCCGACGGCCGATGCTCTCGGGTGAGCCCCGGTTGGGTCATCACGAAGCAAGACGGGAGCAAAGATACTCGCTGACGCTTCCGTCAGTTCTTGCAAGAGAAAGGATTGGCAGGACACATACCAAATCTATGCGCCTTCGTAGGGCTGGCTTGGTCCGAGTCGTTCTTTGCTGCGATATAGTGCAACAACGCCGTCAGCGATATCCACACCTGGGTCACCCATTAGTAATGCCAAAGCAAGCAGTGGTCCACCCACATTGATGCTCTCGTGCGGAAACGCATTCAACACCTCGAAGGCTTCGTCCTTGTCCCTTGCTTGTAGACACTGTGCATGCAGACGCGCAGGAACGACAGGCTCAATCAGGGAATCGAGGAACGCGACGAGCGTGCTGGCAAACGCCGCAACAAGCACACGGCGGTCCCCATCAGGATCCTCGGTGGGGAACTCGTCGCCCGTATCGAGACACTCCACAAATCCAATTCCTCAGCCAAGGCGAACCTTCGCCGATCACGAGAAGACCCACCTCTCGAATGACGTGAGACAAGCGTGCCTCGCTGTCAGGCTGTGCCGGGTACTCAAATAGCGCGTCTTCCTGGAATCCCCCGTTGGGAAATGAGTGTCATGAGCATCACCCCTGTCTTCGCGCGCCGTGGTACGTACGGTGGCAGAAACGTGCGTCATCATCCAATTGATGAGCCGCATAATCTCGGTCGGTGCGTTCATGGCCTGTCCAGCAGGCAACAACTCCTCAGGTGACCTGAGACTCCTAATCGGCCCGGGTAATCGCGTGAGTCTCTCAAGCGTGTTCGCAAAACACGTGTACCCTGAACGAACGCAGGGTATTCATAGTAAGTACTCGCTTCTCATGTCCGTGATCCGGTGGAGAAAAGTAGGCAAGGAACGTGCGGTGAAAAGACGTACGATAATTTCCTGTGACGGTGATGAAATCATCTTTTCCAAGAGCGGTGTGCAAGATGAGCGTGCACTCGAGCGTTGCCAAGCCAAGATTCAGCTTCGCTGCTGACTCATTATCGACGTAGGTTGACAATCGAATGCTCGCAGTGTCGCCAGGGCGCAGGAGTCCCTAGATAACAAAGCATCGGCCATCTCCATGTTTATTATTGCTCAGAAGACGTACCACCAGCGGCTTGATGCGAAGCCATGAGGGCGCTATGATAAAATCGGATTGATTATCAGCGAGTTAACCACGCACTATCGAGAAGGTGCGTATACTTACAAACAAATTCTGAATCACTTCCGATGCCCACGAAGCGAAATACGCATGGAGTCTAAACCAGGTTCAATGACTCGACCCTTACTTATCGGTGGAGACTTACATCGCCCCCGTTTTTTACGATCACCTCACGATCGATGGCTTGTTGGTACCTTGACGGCATAAACCGCTCGCTTTCGTTTAAGGGTCTACATGGGAATTTGAACTTACTTAATGACCCCGAAATCTATCGACATGGGTTGGATCTTGATATGGGGCTTGCGCACGGAGGCTTCAAACCCAACCAGTTCACGGTGCAGCACCGTTAGTACATTCTCGTACTGCAAACGATCGATTAGAGCCAACTGCATGCACGAGATGAGGTGGTCTCCTCAGTAAGCGTTTGACATCACTTCGACGAGCACTGCAGATGCGTACGGAAACATCAAAATCCGCAGAAACGGGCTGGTGGTCGCTCATCGTGATTCCCGGGTGGCTTCTGTAAGATAACTGCTCCACCCTCACATCAGGAGGTGTCATGTAGAGGATGCGATCCGTCCAGGCAGGCTTCCGTCTGATCTACGCGTAACATCATACAACCCAACGTGTGTCACGAGAACACTTACTTCATATCATATCCTAGTCTATCCTTTGACGCACTGCCACCTGAGGCGAACCGGTATGTTCTACAAGATCAAAAAAAAAGTAAGCCGCAGGTTGCAACACAGACGTACGGAAGATGGGCAGTGAAATGTTCAGTGAAACCTGAAAAGGCCTTGTTGCTCCGTATTGCAGCTCTGAGCTGGTCGTACAATAGCAGAGAGTCTATGCTGTCTATGCCTGATGTGTGGGAGAATAACAGTTCCCTGATGTCCTCGTCGGGTAGGGCTAGCCGGTAATTGAGATCTGAATAGACCATGAGGCTCCGTCCGTGGTCCATGATGAAGAATTTTACCTCCCTAAACGAAATACCATCAGTTAATCTATCATCATCGTTCAAGGACAGACGTACCATCCAGAAGAGCACGTCGCTCTCGTAGATGTTGTAGGTATGCTCCGCGAACGAGGTTAGAAGGTAACTCCCATTCAAATCATTAGGAGAGAACGCCAGGCGAGTGCTTAGCTCTTGAAAGTCATAATTCCGTCTATCCACCATTTCATCAAATGCTGCAAGATGCGCATTGACGAAGGTCAAGACGGTAGAGCGATATGTTGTCGACTGAGAATCCGAAGATATCTCGGGAGTGAATTCCAATCTAATAGCTGTGGCACCCTTATTTCCCTGTAATGTAACTGAATATTTTGCGAACGGTTGCGAAGAAGTATGGTCGTATACCATGAATCCCATGATGCCCGAACCGGCGTCACACGAGCGAACGTCAGTGAAACAGGGGACAAGAGCTTTCTTCACGATGACTATGAGTAGCATACCAACGAGTTGCCTCGAAGTAAGCTAGTAACAGCAGTGAGAAACATCTTTGATCCAGTTGCATTGATTATGAACTACCTTTTCGTACAATACACGCTTCTCCCCGAGACCGGCAAAAATAGCGGTTAGCCACTCGTCTTCTTTCACCATGCTTGTTGCATATAAAAGCGCTTCAGTCGACAGATCCAACTCTTGGAATCCAAGAACCAGAATATCCGGATCCTCAAAAGCTTTCGATGAGTTGTTATTTTCTCGTTGTCCTACAGAATCGAGCTCGAATGAGCCTCGTGAAAGTCGGCGCATACGAACCTTCGTGGATCGGAATTGGAGAGACTTCATACGGCGAAGGCTTCAAGGGAGATATCCAGTCAGTCTTGGCTTGAGTCTCGGGGTCAGAGCCACGCAACCATGGGTATAAGTCCTGCGAAGGAGTCTTGCCGTTGACGTTGAAGGTCCCCAGTCGTATTCTGCAACGCGTTGAACGAAAGAGATATTGTAAAAACAGCAAAGGACATACTTCAAATGCTTGACTTTACCACTCGAGACTTGCTTGGCAGCGGTCTGTTCAATCCAGTCACGCCGTACAATTGAAATATCCAAGATATCATCACCAGGTTGGCCAGCAATGGCCGGAGACAAGCGAGTATGCAAGGGTTGTTTACGAAGCCGAAGATCAATACGGCGAGATGGAGGGTCCAAACTTAGATATGCCTCAATCCAGGCAAAATCAGCGTGGACCGGATGTGTTGTGGCTTGAAAAAGGGCAGAAGAGATCCATGTCCGAACGCATAAATGCTTACCTGCAATTTCCTTCAAACGACGGTACTCTGCAGTAAAATTCTTGAGCTTTTGAATATGCCGAGTGCGGACTGGGAGCGCAAGGGGTTTGGTGTCTTGTAGATCACGTCGTATGGAAAGAAGCCAAGCTCACGTGACGATGGGTTAAGATTAGCAGAAACAGAACGGGGGAGAACATACCGGACCATGATTCTGTGGGTGTACTTGGATCCGTCTCAGCACTAGGTGGGTCAATTGAACCAGTTTGTGCGACTGCCACGACCAAGTGCTCGGTAATGGGCAGTGCATCAACTACTACCGGGGTTGCTGATGTGTGCAAGACAAGCAGACTATGGACGTAAGTGTACTAGATCCTGAGAGTCCCGTCGGTTTTGTGACACGTACCTGCCGAGTTCCGTATCGCTCCGATGAGTGACAATGGCGATCAAACGACGACGGTCATCCTGCTCTGCTGTATCTTGCTCTACGTCCAAAAGGCATCGGAGGGTTTCTGAGGGTCGTAAGAGTGATTGGACCACGTCGTCCTGGTGACTGGCCATGACTTGAGGCTAATAAGGAGGTGATCACACGACGTGATCATTTAACCAGATATTCCCACGTTACCCCACACTTAGTTTTGTCTCAAAGTCGTGTTGAAATAACAGTGCCACGTAGCCGGGAGGGATATAAACCCAAGCGAGACCCGATCCTCACTCGGACCAGAACCACCCACCGTCCTAAGTTACCTCATCCACGCTTGCTACCCCCTCCACTTCCATGACCCGCACTGAGCGCGCCGCCTTTCCTCGTGCCCTCATGAGGGACCGTTCTGAGTCAAAGTCGGGCCTCGACAAGTCCCTCCGCAAGGGTGGCGGTGGCAACCACAACTGGGGCAGCTACCGCGACGATCTCTACAACGAGGGTACCCCAGTCCAAGAAGAAGAACCAACTGCCACTAGTACGGAGGAAGATAGCAGGAAGGACTCGCGTGCGTTCCACATCGTCCCCCTGATCGCACCTACACTCAATTCGTGACCTTAGTCGACGACAAGTCCATGTCCGAGGGAAGGTCCAACTCACTTGGCGAAGAGGAGAAGCGCCTCGCGAGAAACTTCAGGAAGACCGCTCTCAAGGGCCAAGGTCATCTCTATCATCCTATAACAATTTGGGTCCTTTCTTACCGCATCACTCGTAGACATTGATCTGTCTGCCATAGCCCGCACCTCGGCTGCAGTGTCTACTTCTCCCATCGCACCCAATGCGGTCCCCATGGTGTAAAGGCGTGTATACCACACCTCCATCTTTGCCTCACGTTTAACCCCACGTAGCGGTCCCCACAAGCATAAATATGGCGACTTCCGAAGCCTGGTGTACAGTATTCCGTACCAAACAAACTGTAGTTGTACTTTTGACTCGAGATCGCCACCAATATGTCGTCGTTACTTAGTTGAAAGACAATCGAAAGAGCGGTGCTGATCTACTTAAGACTTCGCATCTCCCGTCATGATGCATCGGCACTCTAGCTGGGGTACTAGGGCTGATCAGTTAATCTGCTGTACCATCTCCTGACAATCTGTCACTGCTGCAAGCAACGATCAACGACGAATCTGCTCAGTGAGAGCAAGCGATGCCTACAAACCGCACGTGTACGACCGTGACGATCTCGATAAAACGTACGAAAAGTGTTTCCTTGCAACAAACGGTCTGCTGGAAGCAAGTCCTGCCAGAGCTAACATCGAGCGGGGTGCCAGCAGGGAGCGGAAACAGCTGTAGCGACCCAAAGAGTTCCAGGACCACGTCGGAAGAGGACTGTTAGAAAATCAGTGTGTTTAGCGCGTTGGCGTCGCATCAACCTCACGTCTTGGCGCTGTTGCAGCAACCCGACTCACACAAGCAAACATGTTTTGCGGAGCTTTAAAAGAACTGGTGATGTCAGACGACAAAAGAAAGTGAGTTTCTAAAGCTCAGTGGTGCATAACGCCCAGTTTTTATAACTTCCTGTGTCCGTGCCAATACGCATGCTGGAAGCCCTTGACGCATCCACTCGGACCCAAGCTGTCACCGTTGCAATCAATCTTGACGTCTTCTCTGATAGCTCGATATCAGACACACAAATAATCATTCGATCAAGACTAGTACACCAAAGCACACACCACATCCAAACCACACGCAGACTTTACCAAGAAAAACACTACGCGGAGTCCAATCGTTACCATTTCGTCATCATCCGCTCGGCGCAATCACAAATTAATGTTGATGGTAATGGGAGAGCAAGCGATGCCCACGCCAAACTGCACGCGAATACGAATCCTTATGTATCAGACACGTGCAAACGAACGCGACGATCACGACAAGACTTACGAAAACATTTCCCTGACAACAAACGGTCTGCTGGGTGCAAGAGCTGCTCGAAGCAATACCGAGCGAGGAGCACGTCAACCCGACTTGGGTGCCAGCAGGGGGCGGAACCAGCGACAGCCACCCAAAGAGTTGCTGGATCACGCTGGAAGAGGACTGTTCAAGAATAGTCGTTCAGTGTTTCAGCGCCGTGCGTTGATATAAACTTTACGTCATGAACGCTGTTGCAACATTGCACGCTACCCGAGTTGCACGAGTCACGAACTACCAGGTCGGTCGGGGCGGCAGTAGCAACCCCAGCCAAGGTCATGACCGAGAAGAGGACTGTAGAGAGGCGGATAAACATATTTTTGTGTTGTGAGAGAGCTGGTGTTTCCGACGACAAAAAAACGGGTGTTTCTAAAGGTCGGTGGTGAACAACGCCCAGTGTTTATACCTCGAGCTCCTATTCCTGTGCCCCACATTGCGCCATTATGCATGCTGGAAGCCCCTGAAGAGGAACGGGCTATGAGGCAAAAAAGCAAAGTGCCTTACATTCTTTGCCATTTTGATGTCAACAAGTCACCACAGCACATGCGTCAGCACGCTAGTCCGAGAAAAGGCAGTCCAAGTTCCACCATCGTGCGATTAGGGGGCGGGGAGAGTGTGATGAATACGGGCAAAAGCAGCCACGAAAGCAAGAAACTTACCCCGGTTGTATTTACCAATCAGGCTGGCATCAGTGAAATAATCTCTAAGCTAGGGTCAGCGCTGAATGCAGGAACAACCTTGACGGAACTCGTAGGGTCCGACTTATTGTGGCTGCCAGTGCGGCAGGCATGCAAAGAGTCACGAGGACAACGCCAACCGTGAGCAGGATGGGATGGTCGGGGATCGGAACACAGAACTTGTCCTGCCGAGTAGGATGTAAGTACCGCGAGTGTCAGTGATTATACGGCTCTGTGCCTCACCCTCAATATATTCCAACAAGAATGCGGCAGGATATATTAGCCCCTGGCTTATTTCGGATATAAGTACAGTCTAGATCACGACATCATGTTGGAAATAAGTACCCGCCCTTACAAGTCGGTGCATGATGAGATGCCCTGACACAATGCACAATGCAGTAGAGTCGGCATCTCGCCCTCAAGCGCATGGCGACGAGGCACGTTGAACTGAAAGATGGCGCAGCGAGAGCGGCCATCAACTCATTTCGTCCTTGTGCCCTTGGATGACTCGCACTGGAAAAATAAGTACTGAACTCAAAGTCCCTGAGCTCCTGACGGGCCCGCAAATGCGCGAACTTGGAGCTTGAACATACCTCGAAAAGACAGTCTTTCTAGCCTCCGTCACAGATACGTAAAGACGGCACGACGAACCCACTCGTCCTGGAAGCCCTTTTTTTTGACCTGGCAGGATGATGCGTACAAAGTTAAGCGGTTCGAGACTGCCAGTGGCGCCGCTTCCGTCAGGCTGGAATCACAAATTCAGTAAAAAAAAACAAGTGGAGGCTATTTCGACTTCCGTCGGCCGAGAGGGTCCAGACCTGCCGAAAACGCATATCATTCGCCACTCATGAGCAGTGGGTGTCGGTCCCCTCTCGGATTGCACTCGAAGTAATATGATAGGTTGAATAGGTTGGGCGCTCAACGCGATTCGATAAATACAAGACGAATAACCATTCCAGTAACTTACCATCACACTGCAAGCTTTTCCAAGCAACCCGCGATCTAATCTTCACCGTATGCCAATCACCTTTCAGTGTATGCTAACCCACTCGTAGTTTCTCGTATACAGATCAAACAGTCCAAGATATGTCGCTCGCTCCACTGAGCGAACCGTGCTTCAGTACCCGCAAATTCAATCATGCAGACGAATATGACAGAATACTGGCACTGGAGCTCATGAAAGTGTTGTCAGTGCAGCAGGTGATCTCGGTGCCAGTACTTTCAGATCTAGACCCATCAATGTTGATCTGACACTGATCGGGGAACATGTCAACGCGACTCGGGTACCACTAAAGGGGCAGAAGGGAGTTGCAAGATGTCCTTGGTGGCGTGGCCTCGCGTCCACTGTCCAGAAATTGCGCTGCACTGCACGCCACCCGACCTGCAGGTGCAATAGTACCGTTGCGGTCCGCGGACTCACATCAAGGTCCGCCAGCAACACACGCCCAGTCTTTCTACCTCGGGCTCATCTCCCCGTGTCTTTCATCAACGTCCCCCCTGAAATTGTAGCTGGACTGAACGTTCGGTGACGGAAACCAAAGATTGCCACTCACCGATAAGACATCCACGTCCCCGAACGCGTCGTCCAGATCCTTGACGCAAACGCCGATCCACATTGACGATCTCGGACTCGATCGACCCAGAGTTGTGACTCGTCGGAGTGGTCAGGTCTTTCCAATCCGATCCGACTCATTACACTGACATGACCAGCGTCGATCTCTCGTGCTTTGATGCTCCATGACTTCACACGTTCACAGATCACCCACACCATCATGTCGCATCTACATACGCTCGTTTCTGCACAGAGCGTACGCATGACTTGCGAGCGCTCGAAAACTAGCATGATCGTCCGATCGACCGCACGCACAATCCAAGCACCGATCAACGACGCATGCACGTCGGAGCTGTACACGGTCTGTCGGGCTTGAACGTAACCGATAACCGTCAAGAAGCCTCAAACACCCTGTTTCAAAGCCCGATCCGGTCTTTCATCGTTTACTAGAACCGAGCCATCTGGCAATCACAAAGGTGATAGCGATGGAGTGCCGCTTAACCCCATCCCACCTGCGATCATCACTCAGACGGCATGCAAGTAATATATGCCGCTGATGGTCAGCTGGGCGCAAGCTTGCCGGCAGCGCCAATTGAACTAGTTTTAGCAGATGCCGGATCGCACTTTATCCAGGTTTGTACATCCCCGCCAACATTCGAAACAAAGTCGATGGACAAAGAAAGCTGGTACATTACAAAGCTTCCGACGCTGCCAATTCAGCAGCCAAACAATCCCGTTCGACGACGTAAATTCCAAGACTGAGCGCATCACGACCCCCTGCCTGTATACTTTCCGGAACATGGTCTAGATCGAGGTGCGGGAAAATGCGCTCCGTGAGCGTCATGCAGGACGACACCCCCTGAGGTAAAGTCAAGTACATTGGCACTGGAGTTACCAGGTACGTCGAACTGAATGGCGGCACGGAGAGAGCGGTCGTCAGCTCGTTTTGTGGGGCACCCGCAAGGTCCACAAAGGACAATTTTCCAGATTCGACATCTATTTGACGTGGGAGCGTCCTCCAGCCTTGCCAAAAAGTTCACATACCTTGCTGGGGCACTCCAAGTAAATGCCGGGGAGGCATATACGTTTTCCAGTAAATTATGCGGGTATTTGATCCAGCAGAAGTATTTCTCAACGTAGAATGAAGGGAAATGAGCGATGGAACCACACCGGCCTGGTGAAAAACCCCGAATAACAAGGCAAACGCAATGTTGAATGTAATCCAAAATGCCTGGTATCGAGATTGATCACATCTACCGGACCCGTGGAAGAGATGAACTCACCCAGAAAAATTTCCCTGGTCGCGGTAAGTCCGCAGTGACCGCGAGAATGATGATCGGGAGAATCAGCGGCGCTAGAAGTCTGGGCTCCTGATGGGGCGGAATGGATAAGGCCGCCAGCGACAATATGATACACTGTATCAGAGCTATGGAAACAATCAGTCGGAAGGGTGTGTAAAACAGGGTAGGAAACCCACTTCGTCTAAGGACATCAGTTTGAAAATGCACCCTCTGCATGCGACGTTCCGAGGGATTCAAAAACTCGCGCGCACTAGCCCAGGTAACCCATGCGAGTAAGGGGCCGAGAAACATGGGCAGATTAACTCCGACGTGCAACCAGTGCGGATGTAGGCCATGATCCACCAGATTCCCAACCGTCAAATTATAGGTGACATAATTGTAGGGCGTAATGACAAGCTTTGAAAAGTTGCCATGATAGTAGTAGCTATCGGCAGCGACGAACACGGAGGCTGCCGCCACGGCTGTACAAGACGGCAGTAGCAACAAATCGATCACCTGAAGAGAAGAGCCTGTCGCCTGGTAGGAAAGCAGGAGTAGCTGACAGGCAATTGGAAGGCCAAGTGCGAGAAAGGTTGGATGAGTAAAGACAGCGATGGCAGCGAGGGCTCCAAGGAAGTGAAGATCGCGCTTGAGAGTATGGGTTGCACGAAGAACTTGGAAATCTCTTTTTTCTCGTCCTACCTTGAGACGCGCTAGTTCATCGACTATTCGGCAAAAGACCACAAGGCAGCATGCAAGTAATACCGACTCCAGCAGGTTAGCAAAGGGTCGAACTTGAAAAATCCATGTCACATAGGACGATGCGAACAAGAGCAGAGCCAGGCGGCGGCACGCAGATTGCGAGACTAGGCTCAAGATGCTGTAATCTGCACCTCTTTAGCAAACACTTCTAACAAGACAAAAAGGATTACCGAGGATGCTAGTCAGACACAGAAAAACCAAACGAGGGATGCGAAAGAGAAGCGAGGGATGTAGCATTTGTGCTGACCGTTCGGCTTGCCAGGGTGTCAAATTGGTGAAAGAGGGCAAGGGATTTCCTCACGTCCGAAAAATAGCTTCATGACGAGCAAAGGCAGGCCGGAAGTCGCAAATGTCGGGATGACGGACCTGACTGGGGTTTCTGGCTGCCAATCCCAGGTGATGAAGGCATGAAGGTTGAGAATGGTCGCTTGTTGCTCGTGTCAGTCATGGTAACATGATTTGAACCGGGAAGGAGAGTACCAGCTGTGACTTCTCCACTTTGCATGTGTTCGTCAGGGTGTATATAGCCCGTTCCATAAAGCGCAAAGAATACGCGAATTAGCCACAGACCAATGTACGTCCATTGGAACGTCCTGGACTTCATCATGGGCCGAGGTGAGCCTCGGTGCGGAGTCTGAAAAAGCGACTTGTCATCAGTCAACATGGTGTGTTGGTTCAGCTCATAGTCTGCAAATTCGGATGACTGACTTGAACGCGTCCGTGTAATTCTACAAAGGCCTCCCTCCACTTTTGTTCCGAATGCAACAACCTCCTCTACCCAAAAGCCGACCCACAGCGGCGCATCATGGTCTATGCATGTAGGATATGCGACCACTTTGAAATCGGCGACAACAAATGTGTGTATAGGAACGACCTGTTGACCGTTACCAAGTGAGTCTCGATTCTGGGCTACTGGCGAAGCAGAACATCGCATCATCGGCGCCGGTGGCGGGGACACGACTGAATCACGTATCACGGCAGGGAACAAGTAGGAGTGACGACTGATCTGGGCTTAGATCCAACTCTGGTACGTCACTTTCCAATAAATCGAAATCGATTGCGCTCGTCGGTTTATCGTTCGCTGTCTATTTTTAGGCCCATTCTAACATCTCATGTCCGCGTTGCGGCCATGAAGAGTGCGTTATCTGATTCCTCATCTTACCCACCTGTACCATTTATCGTTTCACTTTAGTGCTGTGTTTTATCAGGATCAATCGAAGCGGAAGGAGACGCGTATGATTCTGTTCTTCGTCTGCGTAAAGTGCAATCATAGCTTCACGGACCCATCCCTCCCGCTGGAGAGTCGGCCGGATATGAGTTAGCAGTAGATCGGTTCTGATGCTGTGCGCGTCGTTGGCGCTGCGATCACACAGGATAATGTCATCATTAATTAAATAAATCGTCACCGTATCACCTCCGCAAGGGCAGACAGCAATCAGCCTGGAAATATATCTTACGAAAATTCTATATTCCCAGACATCGAACGGTGTTCCATCACCAGAACTGGAAGGGGAAAGTAATATTCCCTGTCGAACATTTGCGGTTCGCGAAGCACATAGTATTAGTGCGCAATCCGCTGCATTGGTAATTTTTGAAGAAGAAATGTTCGGAAGTGGCCTCGCGATATCTCTGATACTGAGAACGCATGAGAGGAAGATCTGACGCATAAATTATAAGTCGGGAGCTCGGCAAAAATTCGTTGGGTGCTGCTCCACAAGCGCACACGTTCCTGCTTCCAAAGTGGCGCATAGTAGCACCCCCAAAGCCATGCCATTGAAACGTGTCGTAAGCATGACGCCAGCACCCGCTGAAAATTCAGCACCAAGCTATTTAGGTCACCTCGAGTTGTGAGCCGAGGGCAGTTTGACAAGGGAGGCACATGAGAGTGTAAAATGTGACACGAACGGGCAGGGTGGGGGGATGCATAGACAATGGATCACATAACGTCAGGAACCAAGGAACATGGTTAGTGACGGACTAAAAGAACGCCGCGACATAGGCGGAGTGGTGTAACACTGCACACTGCAACATGCGGCCATACAGTGGTCCTGTCTATCCGTAGACCATGGAGCCGAATGACAGCAGAGATAGGGAAGCAAGAATGATGCTTATCTAGTTGAGACATGGTTGGCTCGCATGATTGAGATGAGAATCATGTGCACATAATTCATGGTCGCTAAGGATGCGAGATTTGAGCGCGCGCACCTGTCGAAAAGACACGCCAGTTGATAACGACGTGACTCCTCGGAAGTGCCAGACGGGGATGGGTAAATGCGGATGGAGTCGTTAGAGATGTGGCGGGGATGAATTAGAATCACGGTGACTTGGTAGCAGTTCGCCCGAGATGTGACAGGGAGGACCGTCGCGACGACGCGCGCCAAGGTGGGAGAAACGATCCGAGTTATGGATAAAGCTTCCTCCCCTCTCAAATCGGGCACTGTTTGTTCAGAGACTGTTCTCACTAGCTACAAAGCTCATTCACGACGTAGTCTCAGTTGGAGCACATCGAGGAATCAAGGATTGACTCGAGGGTGCGAAGCGAAGTCGCGACAATGAGCGGGAATGAACGTGGTGACATCGCTTGGCATGCCGATTGCCGAAGCGACCCTATTCCGTGTATGCTATAAATCACGCTTCGACTCGCACCATCTTCACAACCACTCCTTTGGTTTCCTTTTTTCTTCTTCATTCTCCTAGACTTCACTCCCTCCTTCCAGTAGACTACAATGAAGTTCACCGTCGTTCTCGCTTTCATCGCTGCAGCTACCGCTGTGTCTGCCGCCTCTACCAATGCCAACCGCTTTGCGCGTGGCCTCCCCCCCAACCCGCCCGCGAAGCGTGCTACCCGTGTGTTTTGTTGACGCGTCTCCCCTGCTTGTCGCTCACCCGTTGCAATTTAGGTGTTCGTCATGAGCAAGAGGATAAACCACACAAACCCAAGCCATCGAGTGGTCCTTACAAGTGCAACTCCGGCTCAGCATACTGCTGCAACACCGTCGCGAAGTCTGGCAAGAACGAGAACATTGACTCGCTCCTACAAATGTATCAAATCGATATTCCAAAGGGCACCATGGTTGGTATGGGCTGCACCCTCCTTGGGGTCATGGGCGGGGCCAACAAGTGGTCAGTTGTTGTTATCAATGATTTGACTCTTTTGACATTTATTTGCAGTACACAACAATCCGTTTGCTGCCAGGACAATCACTTCCACAGCGCAATCGGCCTTAACTGCACTCCTCGTGAGTGATAATTTTGGCTGTCATCGCGTTCGTGTCACTCATTTGACTCTCCTAGTCAACATGCACCTCTAGAAGGCCGACCGCCATCCGCTCGTGCTGTCCACTCATTCTGTTTTGACCTTGTGGTCCGCTATAAAGGACTACTAATTATACCCTCTCGTCCCTTTTGTCTACTTTGTTCCTAACCCGTTCTATTGTCTTACCAACATGTTGCCGTCGTCTGCCGAACGTTTTCAGAATTGCTTGACACTTTCTCGTCCGTCTAGTGTTGTAGTGACCGCGAATACCTGCAGTATCAAGCGCAGTGAGATAAATTTTTTGCAGAATGGACAAGTGTTTCTTTGATGGGGCATGTCGCTAAGACCATGAGAATGTCCGGTGCCACGTCAATTAGTTCACCTAGTGATGCTTACATGAGGCAAGTGATCTGATCAAGGTTGTCAATGTACGCATGCTTCGCCGTACCGCCTCACACTTGACACTTTGTCCCTGCCTTGTCCGTTCCAATTTGTTCTGCTTGTGGTTAGGGCCGTTAAACAATAGTTACTTGTTGCTGCATTCAACCTGAATGCTCCCTCGCTTGGCAACACGAATGCTGCTAACAAAGCGGCCGGTCTTAAAGCGAACACACCGATCATCGATCTCCGGTCTAGATGCCGGAACGCCCTGTCCGCTTGGGAACAAATCAGGTTCGAAGCCGCCACAGTTATTTTTAATCACCAGCGCCGTCTTGATGGCGAACAGGTATCTCCGTGAGCGCTGTACTGCGCGTTCAACCTGGGGCACACTCGCCATGCGCGCACGCGTGCTGTGATCTACGTCATGCATACCTCCGTCTGTCTGGTTGAAACAACAAAGTCCGATACAAACTTATTGCCGAGCGTGGCGCGACGTCGGATGATAAGTGGTATCCTCGAACCTTTTTTGACTAGCGGTGGCGCAAACCGATTCTCCCGTACGCTGGGTCCTGTCTCCATGCACTAAAGTACTCTACTCTGCCAGACGCGTAATCAGCGTGGAATGCCCCGCGGGACACTCGCTCGCACATTGAGGAATGCGCCAACGCCGACGGGTTCCATCAAGGATCGTCTTTACTCATACTTGGAATAAAATGCCGCCAAGGCACGAAAATTGGCACAGCCACAGAAATATATTAGTAATTTAATTTTTGGTGAAACTGTAGAGTACTCCCGGCGATTGCCGGTGGCTTGGAATCCTAAACGACGTGCAAGTCAACAAGCCCGCCCAGACGTCCAACGTTCAAACATGCCCAAAAGTACGTCCATCAAGGAGTCGTCTGTGCGCGTTCGAACTGACTCGACCTGCCCAGTCTACAAGCCAGGAAAAGTACGTCCGTTGGAGATATGTTTCGGACTGGACTTGACGTGGCGTGGTGTGTGCTAGGTTGCCATCGTCTTGCAGGGCCGTCAAGCAGGTAAAAAAGTTGTCGTCATCAAGCAGCTCGATGAAGGGACCAAGGAACGTCCCTACCCCCACGCCATCGTCGCCGGCATCGAGCGTTACCCGCGAAAAGTCACCCGCCGCATGGGGACCAAGAAAGTGCAACGAAGAAACAGAGTGAAGCCTTTTATCAAGGTATGTCTTTTTTCAGTGTGATGATTTATTGTCAAACGCTGTTCGATGTGCAGATCGTCAACTACTCGCATCTCTTCCCTACTCGTTATGCGTTGGAATTGGAGACTCTCAAGGGAACCGTCGCAGCAGAGACGTTCAAGGAGCCTTCACAACGAGATGACGCTCGCAAGAACATCAAGAAGCTGTTCGAGGAGCGGTATCAAAGTGGAAAGAACAAGTGGTTCTTCCAGGCACTGCGTGTATGTGTTGCCGCTACAATCATCGTTTCTAGTCTGACAGTCGTCCCTCTCAGTTCTGATTACATCCTTATCTCGTGGGATTGGGGTGACACAAAACTACATGTACCCTATGTGCCTTAACATGCATCTTTTACTTAAACGACGGTAACGCCTTCCACAAGATGTGGAATTTGGATAACACTTGGCGCAACTTACTTCCTGCAAAGAGAAAGGGAACATCAGATTTCGCCTATCAAGGTGGTTGACAGCAAGGGGTAACAATCGGCGTAAATATAATATTCTCGGAGTGCATTTGCGCCGTTGATTTGTGGGTCAATTGTAGGCAAAGACGGAATGTCCAATGCTCCAGTAATAATGTCGACCAACTCGTTCGTGATTGTAGCTTGGCGACCACGGTTGTATTGCATCGTCAGAGAACCAGTCATGTCCTTGGTAAGTAGGGGTTCATCAAGAGGTCCCTTCTACTCTTAGCCGAACGGAGTGTGGATTTGGATCTCGCATCCGTTACCGATCGCTTGCACAATGACCACACCAGGCACGTTATCATCGAAATATCTGGCTCGGTTGACTCGTACAGTCCGGCAAATGCGACAGCACCAGCAAGTGTGACAATCCTAATGTACATGCCTGTCTAAGTTATTTTCTCATCTCATTACACCTCATATACCTAGGAGTAATATTTGGAGACAGTGCGGACTGAGCAATTTGAGCCTAGCATCACAATGTCTTTTTCCGACTTGCAGTTGGTGCTGCCAGAATTGCTTTTTGTAGTCTGTACTGCGGGATCAGAGTGGATCTCAAAAAGTAACTATATTAATGTATAGTGATATGTAATAGTGATCTGTCCAAAGTGCAAGTATATCAGATTTGACACACTGTGGTGTGCCAGAAGGATGCTGATTTGCAAGCAGACAAGAAGGAAGTGGCGTTCATCTTATCAAAATCAATAAGCGAGATATACCAAAGATGGCTAGATCACCCTGCACAAGCTTTTTTTGCCAGTACCTAGTGTAGAGCAGCAACTCGACAAGAGGGCCGGCGAGCACGGCGGTCAGATAAACAGTAAGCGAGAAATCGCTTGCGATAACCCTTTTTGGGCATTGTCGCACTTGATGGGGTATCCAAGATGAAGCACACTTTTCTGATTTCAGCCATCCTGCCTCTGAAATGCTTACGACCCACACAATAGTTGTCTATTCTACAGAGTGCGGTGATAGTAATATATCCTAGTCACTTTAACAATGTAAATTTTTATTGCTCTCAAATACGAGCCAAATATTTTTTCGTTGTCGCATTTGCCGGGGGATGACTGTAATCACCGGCGGTCGAACATCGAACAACCCAAAGTGGTTATCGCATGGGCAACCCGTTTTTGGGGTTCAAGTTCCTGATACCTATCTTATGCGTGTGGTATTCGATTCGCCCCTTCTGCGTTGGATGTCTCGCATGTGCGAAAGAAATTGGAAGACACTCAAGTTTCGCGAACTCACCTGTCACAACGAAAGGACATCTCCCGCACAGAAAGATCCTCTGATCTGAAGAAGACCAATTGGTTTGATATCGCCATCCCTCTCAAGTTTGAAAAGCGCCGATAATGAGGAAATCAAGCTTGATGTACGATGCAGCCCTGACTTGCACTGCATTTCACAGAATTGCATCACTTCAAGACCAGGAACGAATGATATGGTGCCTGCCTCATGTTATGCGTAAGGACCGCCGCCACCGCTTCGTGCTCGGAATCACGATCGAGGACATGCAGATGAGGCTCTGGTGCCACAGCCGTGCGTTCCGAGCTGTGTCAGTTCCTATCGACTTCTTGACCGTATGGCATTCAATTGCTTCCTTTCGTTCGGTCTTGACTAATAATCCAGCGCATAGACGACGTCACCTCTCTCTTTTACCTTTTACCTCATTGGGACAGGGACCGACATTCAGCTTGGCTGGGATCCAACTGTCAGGCGCATCTTACGAGAATGGTAAAGTCAAGATCGACGATGAACTTTTCACCACAACTCACGCAATTTATACGTTTAGAGCAGACGGGATGGTGGGCAGTGGCACTGAGTATATGATGCCAATGACGAAAAAGGAAAAACCGTCTGGCGGGATATCCGGATAGCCTGACCCTTGAGAATATTCTGCAGGACATTCAAGACAAGCTAGGGAAGAAGGAAGCAGACCAAGCAAAGGGATATTTCGTTGCGATTCGGGACGACCACGTCGTCATCTCTGAAGATGTCGACAAGACACTTGATCTTGGGTAGAAAGATATCCACCACCCGTATCAGCGCCAGCCTGAACTTTCTGAGCGGCGACATGAAGCCAGTACGGGACGCATCCCACGCTTCGAGCACCTGCCACAAGTTGCACCGAGCAATATCCAGCGCAAAATACACGCTCGCACGATCTTCAAAGAAATCGGACGTCCTCTAACAAACATCACTGACCTGTCCGACTACCTCAATTATTTATCATGTATAAGTGCATTGATCTCCTTCAAGTTTGCGGTTGACTAACCTTGGAGTTGCCGCTCAAATAGCCCTGTATTATCTGCACAAGACAGGCCGGGTACACCGCGATTTTAGCGTCACAAATGTGCTGTGGTTCGAAAAGGAAGGCAGGGGCGAGTTCCGTTTCACATGAACTTCCTTCATGACGAGTGGTGGGTTGCAATATGGGTACTGTTTTATCACACAGACGAAAGCTCACCGAGCAGCAAGCCTAACGAGCACTTGAAGTGGTTCTATGAGGCGTTTCCTGGGACAATCGGTCAGACCTCACGCATTACGTTTTTCACTCGGAAGCATCGGCTACGTCAGGGGCCATCAGGACCGGCACCCTAGCGCTACAAGACCTTATAATACATTATAAATATTTTTTTTCGAATGATAAGTTAATTATAATCACTTATAATATCTTACATGTAGTTATAGCGCTAGGGTGGTGGTCCTGATGAGAACGCGGCTAAAATGCTCTCAGACAAGTACCGACAAGCAGTCATCGAGTTGGCAAGGAATCCCCATAGTTGCCACCATAGAGGTAGAGGAATCCTGTCCGGAAATCAAACACAACGATGGTCGTGTTCTGAAGGTGGTACACAAAAAAGTGTCGCATGTTTACTCTCATGCTATAGCAGAGCTGTCTGGATCCGACATCCGGTCGAAACCTCTGGATCATTTTTCTGCCAAAAGAGATTGAGAGGATCGTGAGGAAGCTGAGTTATTTTGACGCACTCTTTGTCTTGTAGGTTAGCTAAATGTCAAGTTTCACAAACCGACAGTGCAATGATAGAGCTGGCTGTTTCTATATCCGCGAGCGTTCGTCCCTCGACGTTTCAACCATCGTCTCCCTTACTTGCTCAATGAGAGCTTTCCGAGACAAATACTCAGGCAGTGCCCATGCGCGAGATGTCCACGTTTATATGTCGGGTCAGAGAACATCCAAGCGCCCCAGGTGAGCATGCGAGAAAGACAGGAACAACTACGCGCCATATCCACGTTCTCCACCCATGACACTACCGCAGCCGTCAGGTTACATGCCATCTCCGTGTTCATCAAAGACGACGACAAGAGGACGCATCCGTAGAGACACCCATATCGGTATCCTATCGCACTAGTAATGCCAGTGGTGGAGAGACTACCTTTGTTCAGTGGAAAGGTGGTTTCGCAGATCGAAATCAAATGACAAGGGGTCGAATTAAATGTGCACTCGCGACATAGCCCTAGATAAACATGCACACCCAGACGATCGTCGTGACTAGGTGGTCCCAAGTTGATTCGGGAGACCAAGGTTATTTAAAGCAGACGTGCTTCCCAATGGCCGGATGGGTGACAAGATTGATTGCTAGACGCCACTGCACATAAGTGGCCATTTTCGCCAAACTAACGGAACAGCCACGAAAAGAACAAGAGGACTCACGTGCGCCATGACATACGTACCACCGAATCTGCACACGAGATTGAAATAGTTGTGATAAACGAGCCCGAGAGACTGATAATCAATGCCCGAAGGATGGATTCCGACTAGATACGTTAGGACGCAGAACCGGGAATGTACCAGGTTACGATTGAAATGCAGTCCACGAGGGACTATAGGAGTAGACGGATGCCACACGTTAAAGTACCGCGGATTTGCGGAGAAGCAGTTTCTACTCGGTACTGGGGACGGTTTGAGCGAATATATGCGCATATAATAACGGTGCATACCATGGGCACAGCTGCACTGAGTGCACCACTGATGAGTCGATCGACGATGGACTGTTGCCATACGTTGGTTAAAGTGATTCGAATGGTGATACCTATGGTGCAGACAATACATTCTTGCATAGCGGTGACCAAGCCAGCCAGTGGTCCAGCGAATGGGTGATATGTGGAATCACCCACAGAGCACTGGTGAGCGCGCTAGCGGAGTCCGGGTGGAGAGGAAGGCAATGACAAGGCCGTCACGCACCGTCGAAAGCACAAGTCCAGGCATAGAACAAGTTGCAAGCAGAGAAGGTCATCCATGAGGAGAATGTCAGAAATCTGGCTGGTATCATACTTTTTGGGGGAGGATGAGGGGCTGAGATGCTTACCCACCCATGGAGACCAACATGGCCAACGCGGATGGCGATTGGTAGAGTCATCTGGAAAAAAGAAACCAACACATTGCTTTGTTCCTTCAAGGCGCCCAGAAAATCAGCTGATCTCTGCGCTGTTTTTAAAAAAAATCCAACACGCATAGCACGCCAGGGCTGCATCAACTTTGCACTTTCCACATCTATAGTAGTAGCATGGTAGTAGCCGACCCTACACAAGCAGCGCCTTGGAGGAACGTCGCAATTCAACGGTCCCATTGGGCGATATTGCTGCCTAGTTGGCAATTCTCAAAGGTTTGTTAGAAGTTCCTTATGGTCCTCACCCCTTCACGTCTACGTTCTTGAGAATGCTTGTGGCGAGACACAGAGTTGTTTCGGCTGCTCATACTAGATGGGGCAGCGAAGCAGGCCGAGGTCTTCAATCATTACACATAGTTAGTCGAAACTGCTACTGACCATATTCTCATACTGCATCACTTCAGCTCGTGTCGATAACGTGGAAAAAGTCAGCTTTTTTACTAGCTGCTTTTGTGTGTGCGTTTCTTCTTCCCCTACTGCACCGGTTTAACCTGACCGCTCAAGCGCTCGCAGAGGAATGTGAACCCAAGTGCGATGTTGTGACGGCAAGAAATGTAAGGTACTTTGGTTTTCCATCATCACACGCTCAGTCCCGCTACCTTGTCAGGGGGTACCTGTCTAAGCACGTCATCACCAGCAGTCGAACACCAAACAACCAGTGGTTATCGCACACCTGTTCTTAGGGCGCATGGCGACTCTGGAAGATCTCGGAAAGTATCGTCAAGTTCCTTCTGACTACCTCGTCCATACCGTATTCGATCAGGCCCTTTCTGGGTTGGATGTCTCGCATGTGCGAAAAAAATTGAAAGACGCTCGAGTTCTGAAGGATGGGAGATGGGCTGGCTTTCCGAACACATCTGAATCGGCGGGGAGTAACATGCTCCAACCCTTACCATCATTTCGCAGATATTCTGTCAAGTAGATGACTGCAAGTTCTCTGTCGCTGCGAACCCATCGAGGACACCATTGTCAGAACGAAAGGACACCTCTCGCCCTGACGCGTATATCTATCTTAATGAGTGGCTTGCCGAGGAGGAAAAAAGACTCTTTGATCTGAAGAAGACCCATTGGTTCGATGTTGCTATCTCCTTCGAGTTTAAAAAGGTCAATAATGGGGACACCAAGCTTCATGTACATGGCAAAACCCCTTCCTAGCACAGCGCCTGACGGAACAATATCACATTAGGACAAGGAACTGATGTAGAGCCTGCAGCATCTCATGCGTGAGGACCCCCGTCGTCGCTTCGTACTCGGAATCACGTTCGAGGATACCCAGATGAGACTCTGGTGCCACAGCCGTGCATTCCTCGTTGTGTCAGTCCTATCGACTTTTTGACAGTATGGCATTCAGCTGCTCCGTTTCGTTCGGTCCTGACTGTGATGATCTAGCGCATTGACGATGTCATCTCTCTCTTTTACCTCATCGGGACAAGGACAGAAGTTCAACTGGACTGGGATCCGACTGTTAGGCGCATCTGCGAGAACGGCAAAATTCAGTACGGGTTCGAGATTGGCGATGAAGTTTTCACTGACAACTCGCGCAATTTATACGTTTGGAGCAGACGCGATGGTGGGCAGCGGGACTCGAGTATATGAAGCCAAGGACGAAAAAGGAAACACCGTCGCAATAAAGGACTACTGGCGGGATGAAAGTCGTGATCCGGAAGGCCTGATACAGATCCTCGAGGATATGGAAGAAAAACTGGGGAAGGAGCAGGCAGACGACGGCGAAGAATATTTTGTTGCGATTCGGATGTGGGGAGACGTCATCTCCGGGAAGCTCAACAAAACATTTGATCTTGGGAAGGAACATAACCACTCAGAGTGGGTCCCTATCAGCGCGAGTTACGAACCTTCTCACAGGAAACATGAACTTAGTGCGGGACTTGTCCCAGGTTGAGTACCCGCCCTTCATGCGACGTGGAGTTGGTGCACAGAGCGATGATACACCGCGCAGGATATACGCTCGCACAGTTTTTGATGAAGTCGGGCCACCTTTGTTGAACATCACTCGCCTGTTTATTGGGTGGATAGAAGGGTAAGTGTCTCATTGATCTCCTTTACCATTTACTAATCGTAGAGTTGCCGCTTGGCAAATAGCCCTTTATTATCTGCACAAGGCGGGTTGGGTACACCGAGATTTTAGCGTCACCAATGTGTTGTGGTTCGAAAAGGAAGGCAACCTCGAATTTACAAAAAAGGTGGACTCGAAAGGGTCCCATGATGTACGAATGTTACATACTCACTTGATAGGGAACGATGCACTTTGTGGCCGTCGAGGTGGAATCGCAAAAGTACCTTTTTGTGCCGACGAAGCGTAAACATGATGTGACCCTCCATTTCATGTGATCTTCCTTCATGATCCGGAATCTGAATGGTGGGCTGCAATATGGGTATTGTTTTATCACACAGATGAGAGGTCACCCTGCAGAGAGCCTGACAAGCAATTGAAGTGGTTTCATGTGTTTCCTGGGACAGTTGGTCAGGTCTCAAGCCTTGCGTTCTTCACTATACCTTGGGAACGCCAAGACGCGACGTACCCACAAGCATGCACTGGTATCATAGAGTTGGCAAGTGGCCTCCATCATTGTTACCTGGAGGTGGAGGAATCCTATCGAGAGAAACGCGATGATGATCGTATAGTAAAGTGTCGGATGCTCACGCTCCTGCCATAGAAGAACTGTCTGGGTCCGACGTCCAGTTGAGGCCTGTGAAACAATTTTTGACAAAGAAGAGGGTCTAGGAGGCGGGAGATTCATCAAAGGGGGGGAGCCTTGACGTATACCTTGTCTGGTAGCTATATGTTTCACGGAATCGATGGTGTAATTGATCGAAGTCCGTCTCTCAAATTTAACGGTTATTTTAATTCTACACGTCAACGAGCGTTCGTCCCTCAATCGTCTCACCAGGGTTGCAAAAACGCGACGGACACCCGATGGAGAGGAGGGCGACAACAAGGCCGCAATGATCACGCACAGTCAAGAATGCACGAAGCGGAGATGAGAGTCATCCATGAGGAGCCCGGGCGTGCAATTGAAACTTCGAGGAGACACGCTGTCAGACTCATCTCTTACAGCTTAAATATGCAGTTCAGACAGGAAACCCCAAAGGTGATACTTTCCGCGAAAATGAAAGGAATGTCAGATTTCGTCTATCGAGGTGGTGGACAGCAGACGGGTAACAAGCGTAATAATATTTTCACAGAGCACTTGCGCCTGTTGGGTTTGTGAGTCAATTGTAAGAAAGACAACAGCAAGGAACGTCCAGCGCACCAGTAATAATGTCGACCAACTCGTTCGTGATGGCGGCTTGGCGACCACGGTTGTACTGCATCGTCAGAGAACCAATCATATCCTTGGCATTCTTTGACGCGTTGTCCATGGCATTGCGACTGTCCATGTAAATAAGACGTCGCGTCAAGCCGCGTTAGGATGCAGTGTACATACCGAGCACTCTGTTCACATGCGTGTGCCTCGACGAGGGCAGCGTAGACGGCGTTTGCTAGTGAGAACTCTGCCAGGTCCTTGGTGACATCGTCCTCCATCTCATACGCTCGGAAACCCGCTGGGAAGCAAACATGTTGGCGCATCACCCCATCAACAAACAACACGCTTACGAGACTCCTTGAACGTGTTCTCGTTGGCAACCTCGACGATCGCAGCTTCATACGAGATGGCCGAAACGAATCTGTTGTACACGAGCGCGATGGAATCGTACTCGACGCCGCTCTTGACAATCAAGTCTGCCACGCCGGCAGCATCCGCAAACGTAGGAATGTCGCGTCCAATTTGGTTAAACGTGAGCGCGAGGTTCTTGCCGATCGCGCGGGCGAGTTGACCCTTGGACTTGTCGCCGATGACCATGACGGGCGAGTCGGCGTCGACGGGGTGTTGCGCGTCGGCGAGTGCACGGCGGGTAGCTTTTGAGACGGAAGAGTGGATACCACCGCAGAGACCCTTGTCTGAGGAGACGACGATGAAGAGTTTGCGCTTGGCAGGCGTCTCTGAGGGGGTGTGCTCAAAGATTTCTAGACGGACAAGGTCAATGAACGGTCATGGTGCGCGCAATGGGACTTACCCGAGTTGGCGATACCGTACTCTTTGCCGGCAATCATGGCGCGCTGCGCCTTTGCAAGCTTGGTGGACGCAATCATTTTCATCGACTGGAGGCCAGTTCAATACCCCTTCTCGGTGACAATGAATGCAACACTTGCCTTGGTAATTTTCTCAATGTTTCTGACCGACTTGAGTCGCAGCTCGATTTCGCGGAGAGTCGCCATGTTGCGGGCATTTTGGGGGCAAGCACCACCACGACGGTGAGCCTGCTGAGCGGCGAAACGAGAGACGGACTGCCTGGCAAACATGGTCAAGAAACAAGTACTCGGAGCACGTCGGCGAATGAGCGGCGTTTCAACATTCCCGCCGAGATTCATGCGCCGACTCAAATTCTCGGCACACAGTGACTCGTTATCAGCGACGACGACGAGCAGAAGAACGACATCCACAACGTCAAGATGGCATCGGAAGAACCGCTGTTTGACCCTTCGCTGAAAAAGCGCAAGAAAAAGACCGTCGCGTTCACTGAAGACCCGCTCGGGCCAGAAGCAGACCCGACGACCCCCGCACCGACTACGATCGAGAGCACGACCACCAACGGCGATGCGGTCGACCTCGGTCCCACCACCATCCATGAGCAGATGAAGCGCAACGAGTCCGCCGAGGGAGACGGCGACGATCAGAAACAGGACGACGAGTTCAAGTCCATGTTCCCAGATGGTCTCAAGAAGAAGAAGAAGAAAAAGGACATACCCATGGATTTCGTACGTCTTGCGCGGTTTGGATCGTTGGCGCGTATCTGATCTCACACATCAGGGCGCAGATGGCTCTGGTACATCCACGCCGGCAGGGGGCGCTTCCGCCGCAATCGCCTCCGAAGATCTCGACTTTTCCGACATGAAAAAGAAGAAGAAATCGTCCAAGAAAAGGGCGATGGAAGATTTTGAAAAAGAACTTGAAGAATCAAAGTCAAAAGATGCTGCAGAGGGTGCAGACGATCTCGAGATTGACGATGGAGAACACCTCAACGAGTTCGACGAAGCAGAGCTCGGTGACGATCCGTTTGCGAGACCGGAGGCACCGACTGGCGTCGACTCTGGCAGTGAGCCCTGGCTCACGAGCGATCGTGACTATACGTATCAAGAGGTGAGCCGTCCTTGAAACCCATACTTGACGAATCTCATCACCTACTCCATGTAGCTCCTTACACGTTTCTACGCCTCCCTCCACGCTTCTAACCCCTCCCTTCTCACCTCTACAGGGAAGCGATACACCATCGCCCCGCCCCAAATCCTCCGAGAAGGCGTCCGCCGTTCCATCTTTGCAAATGTAGCAGATATCTGCAAGCGTATGCACAGATCCCCAGAACACGTCATCCAATTCCTTTTTGCTGAAATGGGTACGACCGGAAGCATCGACGGTTCGGGGAGACTGGTCATCAAGGGCCGCTTCCAGCCAAAACAGGTCGAGAACGTGCTGAGGAGATATATCGGTCAGTGGTGGTGTTTCGCGGTAATCTCACCCCAGGAATGTTGACCGGCGTGTTGCAGTCGAATATGTCACCTGTAAAACGTGCAAATCGCCCGACACTCTTCTTACAAAGGAGAATCGTATATTCTTCATGTCCTGCGAGTCATGTGGTTCACGACGATCTGTCAACGCCATCAAGAGCGGTTATCAAGCACAGGTTGGCAGGAGGAGCAAGAACAAGAACAAGACTGGTTGAGGGTTTGGACATGGCGTTTTGGATACACGGTGCATGCATAACGATTGGATGCATAGTTCGAACACATTGTATTGACGTATCGACAACATGGCATTGCATTTGTCTCAGAATATGTGTCTGATATACACAACAACTGCCGTCAGGTTCATACAAGTGGGTGCGTGCATCAAGATATATATACAGTCTAGACCACGCGCAAGTCAAGTCAAATCGACAAACCGAGAGAGATTAGAAAAAAAAAACATAATATAGGGCATGTTTGAAGCCCGGTGAAACATGCACACAATCATATCCACCTCACGCCCCAAGATCACCAACACGCGTCAATGCCACCCTCCGTTTCTTCTTCGGGGGCTGCTCTTTCGCTTCTTGGACCCTGCCGACGTCGTCCGCGCCCGCACTGCTGCCTCCCGCCGTCACAGAATGGTCGCCGGGCACCTGAGGCGCCAACGCATCCTGTGGAGACGACGACGACTCGCCCGCTTGGACCTGTGCGCGCTTTGCTGGCACAACCGGCGGTGCAATGACGGGAAGGCCCACTGTCGAGGTGGTCGGCGTCTGCGGCACAGCGTGCGTAGAGGTCGACGACGCCGTGTACGTGAGCGGTACAAAGTTGTGCTGAGCGATCGACTGCAGCTGGAGCGTTGACTGCTGGGTATGGTGCGCCGGGAGTATCTCGTCAAAGATGATCAGGGTACAATAGCCATCTCGTGAAGAGAGCACGAGCGTCTGCCCATCCGGAGACCTGGACGGTCCCATCATCAGCGACCCTGCGCACAGAGGGGAAAGGAGATCACGAACCATGACATGTCGGTAAACTCGTCGTAATGCAACTTTGTCAACAAACAGACCGGACCCGCTTGTTGTGTGTCATAGATGGTGACGGTGTCCATCGTCAACACTGCATACAGCATTCGGTAGGGAAGCGCGAAAACAGATCCAGTCAGCGCAGGCGTAGACGTCTTCGAAGGCGTGGTCACATTGGAACTGGAGGGCCTCAGAGAAGGGGAGTACACCGCTGGTGCGTCGGACCCAGAATGTGAAGAAGACATTTTCTCCGCTCGTGGAGAGGGGGAGAGAAGAAGCTGCTCCTGGGGCAATACACCGGTTCCACTCGTGAGGTCGACAGCCAACCTTCCCTCCTTGTCTTTCTCCAGCACGGCCGTTTTTGGCTCTTCGACCGCGGCGCCGACGACCCCATGTCGTAGTTCATACAGGATGGGAGAGAAGCGCACGGCAACAGAGGCTTTTTTGTGCCCAGGAAGCTGGGCAATGGGTGGACGTGCAAAGTTGGCGCGGGAATAAATGAAGACAGACGACGCAGAATTTGGGTTGGTCGGTCCGCCCTGCGACGATTCCGAGCCACTCTTGTCAGACGAGCGGCGCTTGCCACGACCCCTGGAGGGTGTCTCATCTCCTTTGACTCCAACGTTGAAAGAAAGATCTTCAAAGTGTCCAGCAGGGGTGAGCAACAAACCGCCATCGGTACTGAATGTCAACCTCCTGAAGAAATTTGTAAAACTTTCGTCCCCATACAACTTGATGGTCGACCATGCTGGTGACGGCAAGGCACGTATGGCAGGGAGAGGGGGCATGGGAGACGGAGAACGACCATATCTGGAGAAATGGGAATGGGCTGGTGATGAAGGGGCATTAGAACCACTGAACGAAGATCGCCGGGAAGACGGGCGTTCAAACGTGGGTGGCGGGAACATGGTGGACGGCGTGCTCGCAACAGAGGTAGCAGGCGTGGGGGGGTATGCGATCGGATTGTTGTGATTGCCCGACTGGGAAGAGTCTTTCTCGTCCTTCTGATCCACAAAGGTAGCCTCGACATCACTATTGGATTCGCGCTTGAATCCACCCTTGATACGACTTTGTGTGCTCGGTGTACGAGAATGGTTGAATGGCATGCGAGTGTTTTTTCCGACCGCGTGGGCCTCGAAAGATCCTTGCTTCGTCGAGATTCGATAGATGTGCATGGAGCGGTCACTGCTCTGCGTGGCAATGTATTCATTCAAGGGGTCCCAAGCAACACCCTGGACGTAGTGACTGTGTTCGGCTATCTCATGAACACAATTGCCTGGTTGGATACGACCTAGGTTCAATAAAGCGAGGCAAGGTAGAAAGGAAGCCTACCATCGACTGCCGTGAAAACGCGTGCACAGTTGTCGGTGCTTCCAGCGAGGATGTATTCCCCCGACGGGCTCCAGGCAAGGTCATACACTTGCATGGTTGTGCACCTGAGCCCAGCAAAACCGGCATTAGGTCCTCGACAGCGAGCGAGCGGGAACAGTACTGACCGAAACGTTGTACGGGGTTTCCAATATTCTTTCTCGTACTGCAGGTCGTCGGCGCTACTGTCACCCCCATACGTCGCAGGTGGCGGTGTACTAGATGGAGCCCAGATAATGATCATGCCATCTGGGGGCATTGCATGGCTGTAAACCCAATTTTTTGGTGACTGCCACAATACAGGACTTACCATCCCCAGCTGAGGCAATAAGCTCTCCTGAACGAGGCGTGAATAAAACAAAGCACAAGAGGTGGCGGCTACCTACCGTTGGGAGAAAACCGCACGACGTTGACGGGTGCGGAGTGCTTGGAGAGCGTGGCGAGGTACTCGACGCGTGGTGGTCGCGGTTGAACGACCGTCTCGCCCGATTCTATGATGGATGGGGGGAGAATGTTTGGGTGTATCGCCCATATCTAGATTTACGTTTGGACGCGCGATGAGGGGGGACACGAGCGCGTCTAAAGCTGACAAGACGACATACCCGTACATGGTTGTCCTCGCCACCCGTTGCGAGCTTGTAGGACTGGGAAGCAAAGTTCTTTTCTTGAGATGGACGCGCTTTTTTGAATGGAATGGGCTGGAAGTCGCAGGTCGATATTGGCTTGGAGTCGTGCCAACGTATCTCGAGCGTGCGGTAGCGCATCGTGCTGGGTTCAACGTCGTCCACCAGTGAATGTTTATACAGCTGGTATCGTCCTCGTCGTCGCTGTAATGCTGTAATAAATGGGGGTCGTGATTAGCACTAACTGAACGCAGTCTCACACGTTCCCTTTGTGCTTCCGGCCAACCCGAACAGGAGCTAAGCGTACTCTACAACACCAAATCTAGTACTACTACGCGGATCCGTTCATCGCAACGCCAACGTCGACCTCGAGCTATTCAACGGAGAAGGCGAAGCACTGAACCTCATTTCTCCACCCGCATGCCCATCTTCCCGCTCTCCGCTCGTCCCCATGATCACCCCAAGATCCTTGAGACCTCGTTGTAGTATTTTCGTCAGGTGTTGCAGACCCGCCTGTTGGTCAGACAGTATCTGCAGCCAGAAATTATTCGTCGTTCACCACAAGTTTGGCACGAGTGGACGAACCTGTGTGATCTGCTTCAAGCCCTCTTCGTCCACAACAGTCCATTCCACCCCACCCTCGCCCCCGGCCTTCTTTCCGCGTTCTCGGGCAGCGTTGATGGCACCAACCAACGCCCATAGCTCGTTTAGTTTGCTCCTCATCTTGCTCATTCCGCCGGGTCTCCGCAAATCCTCCTCCATCTCCTCAAGCGCGACTCGTAGTGCCTCCTCCTCGGGCCGTATGGAGGAGGAACGGACAGCGGGAATGAGCAAATGTAGATGCTGAACCAACCCAAGGAGTCGCTGAGACAGTTGCGTATGTTGAGACAGGGCACGGTGAAGTCGTGACAGCGTGGTGTCCGTGTGTATTGCAGTCAGAGCTTGCAGTCGCTTTTTGAGTTCCTAGGTAACGAGATCAACATCGTCGGGGAGGAAGCTCAGCACAGTCAAGTTACCTTGAGTTTTTCTTGTTGTGCGGTCGCTTGCGCGGACTGCGCTTCCACGCGCGCATTAAGGGCGTCGAATCCAACAGCCAATACAGGCACCATGCTAAAACATATAACCTTAGCATTGTTTGTTCCATAGAGACGTGTCGATTACAAACCAAGTTGAATCCGGATTCTCTCTTACGGCTCTCTGCCAAAGAGCCTCGTTCGTTGCATTGGGAGGCCGTCCATATTGACCGACGAGAGCCGGGTCAACCAGGTTATAGAAATAATGCTGAGAATCGTCAGCCCGCGTCCATTTTTACATTGTCATTGTGAGATGCTCACCTGGAACCGACAGAGAGGTGAATTTGGATTCCAAGCTTCAGCGATGGCATCGATCCGTTGTGTCAGCACAACAAACTGACTCTGAGGATCCTGTTGCTGGGTGGCACCGAGCGTCGATGGCGTGGATCTCGACACGGATGTTCCCAGAATCGACCCTGTGCCCAATCCAGCCCCCAAGGTCGGGGCAGCGAGGGTACTACCAAACAGGGTGCCTGTGGTCGACGGTTGGGTGGTAGATCCAAAAAACGATCCTGCTGGTTTTGGGGGTTGTTGCTGTTGAGGCTGTCCGAACAACGAGGTAGTGGGTTGGGTAGTGCCTGTCAAAGTTTGCGGAGCTGATTGGCCGAAAAGTGTCGGGGGAGAGATAGCACTCGTCCCCGTCCCCGTGGTCGTAGTCGCACCAGTGGCTGGGGTGGTGCCAAAGATACTGGACGGAGCTTTGTTCCCGAACAGTGGGTTCGAAGATGAAGTAGAGGCCCCGAAAAGCCCGCCCCCTTGTGGGGGGGTGGTCGTCGCGGCACTACCAAAGAGACCCGTCGTCGGTTGCGTCGCCGCATAGGTAGCTCCAAAGAGGCCACCCGTCGAAGGTTGTTGCTGCTGTGCATTGGCACTGGTGCTAGCCCCAAACAGACCGCCCGACTGCTGGGGTTGCATAGTTGCCGTACCACCAAACAAGCCCCCGGCTGGTTGTGGTGGTTGCGATGACTGCGTATTCGTGCCACCGAATAGCGTGCCTCCAGTGGGCTGCGTGGTCGTGCTCCCGAATATTCCCCCTCCGGTTGCAGGTTGAGTTGTGCTACCATAGATACTTCCTCCTGTTGCGGGGGCTTGGGTGGTACTGCCAAAGATACTCCCACTCGTAGCGGGCCGAGTGGTGCTCCCAAAGATGTTCCCGCCTGTCGCCGCCGCGGGTTGTGCGGTAGCTCCAAACAGGCCACCCCCCGAGGTCGTACTAGTAGCTGGGGCCGTCGTACTCCCGAAAAGACCACCTCCCGTCGTTTGTTGTTGCTGGGGCGGGTTCGTGTTCCCAAAGATACTAGTTCCCGTCGCTGGTTGTTGCTGCGAAGCTGGGTTTCCAAAGAGCGTAGTACCCATGGTTGTTGTTGACGACCATGTCTCAAAACAACTCTCATCATTGTACCCAGCGATCATGTGACTTGGCGTTGAATGACCCCCAACAGTGTAACAATACTGCCTCCAAAAAAGATCCCCAACTATCCTGTCCGTTCAATGTTTCTTTGCAGGCTTCATGCTCTTGTCCGGATAAAGCTGGACCAATATGTATGATCAGAGCGCTATACAAGAGCCAACTGTCCAACAACCAACCTTTCCAGGATTGAACAGTCCCAACGGATCGATCGTCTTCTTGATGGTTCGCATCAACTCTACAGTGCCCTCCCCAAGCTCAGAGTAGAGGTATTCTCGTTTGCCGATACCGACACCATGCTCGCCCGTGCCTACGTCGTGACCAGGCAGTGCGTGAGCCATCAAAGACGTAGTAGAACACAAAAAACTTACAAGTACCATCCATCTTGATCGCTCGTTCGACCATTCTGTGCACAGCCTCTCGCACTATCGCCAGTTCTTCGTCATTCCGGAAGAGAAGCAAGGCGTGAAAGTTGCCTGTTGTCCGATAAAATTTGTCAAAGGGAGAACAAGCGAAAGAAGAGAAAACGGAGATTGACCGTCACCAACGTGTCCCACGATGGTAGACACGAGCCCGAGTTGCCGAAGATCTTGTTTCGTCTCATAGACAAGATCGGGCAGCCTCGAGACTGGAACGCTATGGAGCGTTGGAGGTTCATCAAACAATGCCCGGCCACGGGTGAAGAAGACTGACCACACATCCGTGCCCCATCCTCTAGCTCCTTCCAGAAGTGCCAATCCAGAATAAAGTGCGTTCTTTCTTGTAGACCATAGATCTTGCGCTTCTTTGTCGTTGCGCGCTAGCTCGAACCCAGTTGCACCATGCTTTTTGACAATCGCCTTCACAATTTGGGCTGTTTCCTGAATCGAGGCCTGGGTAGGACCCTGGAATTTGAAGAATAGGCAGTCAACCTCGGGGTAGGTGCGTCGAGAGGCACCGAAGAGATTTGCCGAGCGCATGAATTCGGAATCACAGAGCTCGACGCATTCTGAGAATAAAACATTCGAACAATGTCTATCAGTCGAGTCGCAAGCGGACGACGGGAATAGCACTAACGAATACCGACTCCACGGTTCACCACATCGATTACTGCGTCTGTTGCCTGCTTGACGTTGGGAAACGGTACGACAGCAACCGTCGTGGGCAATAAGGGAGCCAGGCGGATCGTAACTATCGGAAAATGATTGTGAGAGTCACGACAACCATGGGAAACTAATGGGTGGAAGAGAAACGGAACTGACCTTCAGTAATAATTCCTAGAGTCCCCTCTGCTCCAATGAATAACTTTGTCACGTCGAAACCTGCTGAAGACTTCCTCGCACGCTGTCGTGTTTTAATGACCTCTCCAGAAGGGAGGACCACCGTCTGACGAAGTCGTTGTGAGCCTCAAGCAAAGGAAGACATGTCAACCGCACATACAGCATTAAGGAACCACTCCCCCTTAGCGGTCCCATACCGCACGGCATTGGCTTTACGAGACAGTTTGTCAAACGGGTCAGACTGAATCAGGCGGACATACTCCCGGAACATCCGGTGCTCATCATCCCACCGATTGTTGCGCCTGGTCCAGGATCCAACTAAGACGCGTTCTTTGCATTGGCATTTCCGGTAGAAAGGGAGGCAGTGTACTAACAGGAAAGAATAGAGGAATACCTTGTGATGAAGAATAAGCATGATTTTTTACTTCCAGAACCAAGAAGATACCTACCCTTTCTTTGCAATGTTTCGTTGATCTCCATCCATCCGACCCCAGGTTGACACACAATATCCGAGTCTTGTTCTGTTTTAGCGGGATTTCATGCAGATACATCAGACGGTTGGGTAGCATGAGTTGTATATGGGACCGTCAGGTGAAACCTATTTCTGAGCGACTCGACAAAACGTGCGAACCATGAATCTCGAGAAGCTTGTCCATATTGGACATGTCGATGCAAATACCGCCTGATGCATGCTAGCCAGTAGTCAGTAGTGGACGAATCTTGTACATTAGCAAGTGAAAAGCTGGCACGGGAAATTAAGACTGAGAAAGGGCTGTGCGTACAATCGTGACACGCGAAGGGCGTAGATATAGGATGGAATAGAGAGCTCACCCCGCGGTAACTTCCCTCGAGACTCGTTCCACCTGAGAATGGCGTGACTGGCATCCGATACTTGGTGGCTATTTTGACGATTTTGACCACGTCCTCAGTACTTCTGGGGTACACTATCACCGTGTGAAAGACACCTGTCGACCCAAGCCTCAGCAATGCCCATTAATATAGAGGGAGACGAGACATACCGGGATGATGATCATTCTCCGAAAACCCGTGTATACGGAGGTCATCTGGGTCAGTACTGACATCCTCAGATTCGTGACTCTCGTCACTGAAAGTATGTCTCAAGTCCTGTATGGCAGTTTGGAAATCTTCCGGGGTTCCATAAGTCGGTTCGTCGTCTTCAGTGGACGTTTGCAGGCGTGTAAGACCGAGGGAAGCCAACAAGGATGGTGCAATAGTACTCGCTGATGCGCCAATGGTGTAGCCTAGAAGAGCGCATGTCAACGCACCGAGCAGAACACGTGTTCTTGGTAGAACGCGACTGGTGGTACTAGCAAGACGCGAATGTGGGGTTGCAAATGGTCGCTTCAGGATCGCCTTTCTTCCACACAGAATTGACCGGACTGGTGCTGATCGAAGCATCGTGCTGATAATGCGGAGAGTTGCACTTATCGAATGGCTACACGTAAATTTGGAACGGAATCACATCGATCTGGCAAGTAGTCTGGTGACATTGACCGCGTGACTATAATTTCACACTGTGTGCGTATTAAAGATAGGGTATAACTGATATCTGGCTATAGGGCCTGAGACGAGGATTAGTTCGTTCTCTACTACGAGCCTGAATCCAACGCATACCTTTGGTGCCAAGCTGACAATTTTCCCCCACCCCTTCAATCGCAGGTCTGCGCTGACAATTCCGCCGATTCTCGTGCCCAGCATCTCCCTCTTGTTGTTCAACAGCACTGCTGCGTTATCGTCGAATCTGATGAACCTCCCGTCTGGTCTTCTCACTGCCTTCTTGGTTCGCACGATCAATGCGCGACGAACATCTCCTCGGCGCACTTTAAGCGCGGTAGCGGAGGCAGCTTGTGCCGCGGAAAGTGGGCGAGCGCGTTTGACGACACAGACGATTTCGTCGCCGACTGACCCCCAACCATTGTTGACTTTTTGCTTCAAAACGTTGACACACTCGACGAGAAGTGCACCCGAGTTGTCTATCACCTATAGAAATATGGTTATTACTATTACTAGACGGTTAGACTTGAACGTACGTTCAGCGTCCCCTTGAGACCAATCATGAGCGAAAGAGAAAGGGAAAAGATAAAAAAGTCGCATAGTTCCCACGTCACAATCACCGAGGGACCCGACTCTGACACATCCCCACGACCATCCCAGCGTTAGTACCATCATCGACGAACAATGCCAGCGTCGCGTCGCGGTAGTGGTAGCCTCGTCCTGCCTTCGGGCCAGACGCTCGCCATCCATACTCGCACGCAAGATGAGGAGGACCTCCCCCATGCCACCAAAAAGTACGTCCTGCTCACACATAATGGCCCGGTTTGATCCCGCCGAGCTGCTCGCTGTGCGTTCGTATACTCACCCTTATGAATTTCCGTGCGATATCAGGACAATGGCGGACCATCTTAGAAAATACGAGACTCTGTCAGTCTTGCTTTCTATTTTTGGGTGCAAGCTCGCTGCTCAACCGCGTTCCACATTCCTCTACTTGCTCTTTTCGAATGGAATAGATTCATTCTGACACCTCAGAGAATGCGTATGATCGTTGAAGCATTCACGGAGTCCCTTGACCTGGGGTTGGCAAAGCCCAACCAGATCGTGGTACGCGCTTCTTCTCTCCTTCTCTTTCCGCGTTTATTTCGAAATCTTGTCTCCTTGCAACGCCGAGTGGAGGTAGAAACGATACCCCCGAATACACCCAAACAATTGACCATAAAGGGTCGTCTCATAAACGTTCCTCCAAGCCCTACATGCAATTTTCTGTGGGAATGAACCATCGTCTGATCGAATATCATCTAGCCCATGATTCCTACCTTTGTCTTTGGATGGCCATCTGGCCAGGAGACCGGTGATTATTTGGCCCTGGATCTTGGTGCGTCCCGTCTGTTCGATCTTGCATAAATACTGTAACAATGCCTGACGGAACCTTCTGCTTCACATTTATGTTTACGCACATTGTTAGGTGGCACCAACCTCCGAGTCTGCCTCGTTACCCTGCAAGGCAATGGCAAATTTGAGCTTACTCAGACCAAGTATCGCCTCACTGAAGAACAAAAACAAGACGATGGGCAAAAGTTGTTCGATTTCTGTGCAGAATGCTTGAAGACGTTCATTCAGTCCAACACGGGTGACAGCCCGGGCATGTTGAAGGAGGGTCAGATGTTACCTTTAGGGTTTACGGTGGGCACTCACGTCGTATATTTGGGGCACAACCAGACTTTCTTACCCTGTCTATTAGTTCTCGTACCCATGCTCGTGAGTCGAACTCTATCCCGGTCTTTGGATCCTTTTAACTGCGCCTTGGTCGATATTTTTCCAATCGTATACGATCGATATCGCGCGGGCTCATGCGTTCTCTCCTGTCTTGCATCCCTTGGTAAAGTCAAGAACGGATCGACCATGGTGAATTGATCCGTTGGACAAAAGGCTTCGGCGCACCTAATACGGAAGGAAGAGATGTTGCGGAGATGTTCAAACAGTCTCTTGCAAAATATGTGGGTGTCACACTTGAACGTCGCCTCGCGAATGATAACTCACTTGTCCGTCTTAGAATCTTTCCATACAGTTGACAGCTCTTATAAATGACACCACCGGCACCCTCATCGCGTCGCACTACGTCAACCCTAAAACCAAGATAGCCGTCATCTTTGGTACAGGTTGCAATGCTGCCTACATGGAGCATGTTAAGAGCATCCCCAAGATTGCGAACTTGGGCATTTCTCCTGATGTTGACATAGGCATCAATTGTGAATGGGTATGTTTCGCATACATTCGCCATTCTCCGAGGATTTGAAACGAATGCATAATTGTTTGTAAGGGTGCCTTTGACTCCTTTGAGCATGAACATCTTCCAAGGACGAAATACGACATCATCGTGGATGAAACATCAAACAAGCCTGGTGAACAAGCATTCGAGGTGAGCAAATCTTCTGTTGCACGTCGAGAATAATCTATTTATCCTGCTGGGTTATTTCAAATGCCAAGAAACTCATTTCGGGTCGATACTTGGGTGAAATTCTGCGACTGGTCCTCTGTGAGCTCGTCGATGAGGGTGTCCTTTTCCTCGGTCAAAATACGTACAAGCTTGAGAAACCGTATTGTTTTGATACCGCGTTTTTGTCTCTGATGGAGAGGTGGGTACATCGGACCACCGGCGTTGATTTGCTGCCCAATGACACCTGGTTGATGTCGGCAGTGACCCGACAGACGAGCTTCTCATGATCATTGGCATCTTTACACACTTTTTTGCTCTTGAGACGACGCTAGCCGAACGGCAATTCTTCCGAGCTCTTGCTAAACTGATTGGGCGACGTGCGGCGCGACTGAGCTCGTGCGGAATTGCAGCGATTGTGAAGAAGATGGGGTATTTGGAAGACGGATGCTCTGTCGGCGCAGACGGTAGTCTGTACAATGTGTGTGAAGATCTTTTTTTCCTATCCCTTTGTCTCCTTTCCCTGACAAAGACTGATTGCTTCTTGCCGCATAGAAATATCCCGGTTTTGCGGATAGGGTACATGAAGGTCTTCAAGACATTTTCGGAGACAAGGGCCGGTGAGAACATGATTTTTTCTCCCCGTCGTGTTCTAATCTGTACCTTGTACCTTTCCCTTCTTACCTCCGCGTACCGAACCGGGGAAATAGCAATATTGTGACGCACCACGCCGAGGACGGGAGCGGTGTCGGCAGCGCCATCATCGCAGGTAAGCCGACTTTTCTCACGAGCAGACAAGCGCGGAATCTATTTGATCTCACTCTGCTGTTGTAGCGATGACGAAGATCAGGAAAGACGCTGGCTTGTTTTTGCACATCTGAAAGTGGGTAAATGTATGATATGGTCATTGATGTATCACGCTCAGTACGGTTTGATTGCTTCACAGGAGAGAGCGAGGGGAATCAGTCCTGCACTAGATAAGGACGAGGAACGAGGAACGAAGGGAAAAAAAAACAAAGAAAGTAGAGCTCAGTGATTGTTTCATTCGAATGTATGTACATTAGGTTGCCTGGCCTATCAACTCCATCTTCAATTTAGCGTGAGCCTATAGGTGCCGATACGTAATCTAATCAGTCCCATGCTGACTGGTTCCCGAGTAAAGCCCGCCTGTTTTGTCGCTCTCAGCTCGAATGAGACGGCTCGGTCGGATCCGATGGCGCGATCCGTGGCCTTTAATTGTGCCTTACGATCTGGACATCCAACTTGATGGCATGCAGTGGAGCTCTCAAATGTGATGTGGGCGGGTTTCTGTGCATTAAAAAAAAAAAGTTTTCTCGAAGCCTCGTTCATGGAGAGCACCGCGACCATGCTGTGTGTGACGACCACCAAGGAAAGGAAGGGGGAACGGTGAGAGAACCGCGGTTCTAGGCTTGAGAATGTGGTAGAGCGTCATCTCTCTCTGTCCGCACGCGATCGACGAGGCGAGATGTCCTCATGGCGACATGCACACATGTACTTAACAAGGCCTAGACCAATAACATTCGTGGGGGCTTTGCGCTCCAACCGCGGGACAATACAATCTTGGGGGTACTACAGGGTTTCTTCGTAAACAAGCAAGCCACCGTCTGGTATCAACTAAACAGCATATGAAAGATGAAAAGGAGCGTAAACGGGGCCGAGCCGTGCAAGGGTATAAACAAGAAAACGTATGCCAGGGTTTGAGGCCATCCGTCACGACCGCTGGAATAATCTAAGCAACAAGAAATGCGATCCGAGGGGCAAGAGGTAAAAATCCACGAGTCCCATGTGTGTTGGTTTTGTTGGTTCCAAGCGAAAAAGTGGGTGTTTAGCCGACCTTGTATGCTTTTCCTTCCTCGGCGGCTGAGTGGAGTGACTCATCGTGGTCGACATGTCGTACAGTGTTCAGAGCGACTTGGACGTTGAGCGTTTTTGTAGGTTGAGAGTTAACGGGGGTGTGTTGTGTCGACAGCCGACGCATAGCTTGGGAACCTGAAGGCGCGAGCGTAGCCATATCTCTCGTCCAGGCCTTTCCTTCGGAAACACGATATATGATGAGAAGGGGTGCAACAACCTACGTATTCAGGGCGTGTTCAATTTTTGCAAAAGAGGGAAATGAAGAGAACCGTTCACCTGAGCTTCGCCTAGGACTTGGAGGAATGCATTGGCCAACGGACTGTTTATAGCGTAGGGAACGAGGTACAGCAACGAGCATATCGCGTATACGGCAGCGCTTTCGACGATCATTGTTGCGAAGCTGGCGTAAAGCATGCCATATCCAGCGCCAAGAGCCTTTGAAATGCATGCCCGGTGATATAGCAGACGGAGGACTGTTATGATACAAATGAAGATATTGATGGCGAGGGAAACACTGAGATAAGGGAAGAGGAGGCTGAAAGACATCCAGCCATTCGCGTTTTCCGCAGGTTGTGACACAGTGATGACCCAGAGGGAACCGGTGACTGCAAGTACCACAACAGAGGTTACGAACAGCGAATACAGAAAAAGGGACACCTTACCGACGGATGCGAGTAATAGCAAGCATCCAAAGACGGTCACGGCGAGGTGGAACTTGCTGTCTCTATATACTACAATGCAGCGCCATATCTGACAAGAGAGAGTGAGTCGTCACTCATCAAAGAGACAGGGAGGGAACCAAGTAACTGACCATTAATGCATCCGCGCACCAATTTGAAACAACGAAGGCAATGTTTAGGGGTGCGGACGCAGTGGTGATTTCATAGGCGCCGGGACCTGGAGCAGAGTTATTGTTCGCTCTACGACCGTTGTGGAGGGGACTCACCACCGGGAAAATCCCTGTGGTTTATGAAACCCATTTGGGTAATTTGTGAGTTGGCGGCAACATAGAGTGTGCTCAAAGCAAAGACGAAGTTGACGTAGATGAAGAAAAACCAATTCTTCTTTGGAGCGCCCTCGCGAGTACGGATGCGATGCCAGAGAGAGCGAGCACACATGGAATAGAGAACGACGACGATGCCATAAAATACGGCGGTCACGATCGCGCCATACAACCAGGTACCTTCAACATAAATTTGAGGCTGTTGGAAATTCGGATCGCTGTTGGTGACGTTGGACATCCTGCGAATGGGATATCCCTTATGCCCCGAGGTTCAAGGGATAAACGCAGGTGGGGATTCGACAGGGTGGTGGGGGCAAACGACATGGCTTGGTGGGGGGTCGACCGTTTATATCCACTTGGTACACTCGGTCAAAGATATTAAGCCTCGTTCCAAAACCAAAACCAAACAAGGTTAGTTCCTAAAAAAATTTTGAAATTAAAATATATATTTTTATGTTTACGTAATCGGACTCCACTATCCGGCACTTCGGTCCTTGACACTTGACACTTGACAATCGTTTCAGCTCCCTTTTTTTGTTGAAATGACCTCGATTGACCTTGACAGGGCCGTCGGCTACAAGTCCGCTGATCAACCTGTAAAAATGATCTGTTTCCACTTTTTACCTGCTTTTCTGAAACCAGCAACTGCCATGTTAGGTGTCATGGACACGCAAGGACATCATCACTTATGCGCTCGGCGTTGGCGCGAAGAAGAACGATCTCTCGCTCGTTTATGGTAAGCTACGCAGTGCATCGTAGAATCTCCCTTTGATCGATACCGCAGAGCTTGGTATGTTAGATCCGTTGTCCCTTATCACACATGGTTCACGATGAGACCCGTCCAGACAAGGCATGGACGCCCTTGCCAACGTACCCCGTCGTCCTTGGATTGAAGGGTGTGTACTCTCGGACGCTTTGATACCGAAGTCTAGACTCGTTTAGGTGATGACGCCGATGTGTCGCTTTTTGCAAGTAAGATTGGTACAGACCCCGTTCCCGGTCTCCCCAAGCTCAAGGCCGACAGAGTGGTATGCATGTCGACTTGTCACTTACTTACCGGGTATCTAAATTTTATTGTAGGTACATGCCACTCAGAGTATCGAGGTACTCAAGGACTTGCCGGTTGCAAGCGGACCAGGGTGGAAACTCTCAAGCAGAATCTCCGCCGTACACGAAAACAGTACGCAGCACATGCCATTCTCGTCACCCGTTCTCACTCGACTTCCCAGAGTCCGGCATCATCGTTGAACGCGAGTCGTCACTCATTGATCCCCACGGTGCTGTTTACGCAAGACTCTTTGTAAGCGCTGCCTTTGACCTCGTGTTCATTCTCCGCCGTTACAACCTTTGTGCATATATTAGAGCTCTTCGTTCTATCTGGGTGTGAAAGCAACTGGCAACAAGTTCTCAAAGGTAATCGCGAGTGCACCACAGGCAAAGCCGATCCCCAACGATCGCAAACCGGATTGGGTGATCAGAGATAAGACGACCCCAGAGCAAGCGCTCATATACCGCCTTAGCGGTGACTACAACCCCCTTCACATTGGTAGATTGTCGTCGCTTAGAAACCCGGAGGTCTGGACTCACGGGCTGTTCCTTGCAGATCCTTTGGTAGGCAAGGCACTTGGATTTGGCGACGTGATCCTGCATGGATTGTCCTCTTTTGGATTCGCTGCGCGTGGTCTCATCCAGGAGGTTGCGCAGGGCGACTCGCGCGCACTGAAAATTTTCGGTGTTCGTTTCACATCGCCCGTCAAGCCTGGCGACGAATTGGAGACGCAAGCGTGGGAGATTGGCCGTGGTCCTAACGGGACGACGGAAATCACATTCATCACCAAGAACGTCACGTCAGGCAAGGTTGGTGCTGAGCTTGTGACCATAGATACACTACTTGACAATGAATGCCTCTCAGGTCGCTCTTGGTAATGGTGTCGCCTTCATCAAGAAAGCCGAGAAGAGTAAACTGTAGGAACAATTTGCACTTATGCCGTCCGTTGCGCTACATAAATCCACCTTCTGGTTAATCCGGACGCGCACCTATAACGCACAGGTTACCTATTTAATCCTATATAATTTCGAGCTCGGCTCTCAACATCCTACCACGATCAAGAATGGCGTCTGCCTCGAGGTAACATCCTTTGAGCCAGCGATTTGTTTCCCCTTTGCGCACTTCTCTACTATCAGGGGTCCCATCCGAGAAAGCAGTGCGAGCATGAAGCACTCTTCGGTTATCGAAGAGAACGGCATCCCCCTCGCGCAGGGTATATTCCATGCGGTTGGCCGAGTCATCTAGCAGCGCAACGAATTTCGCAAGCGCTGCGTAGAATGAAGGGGGCATTGAGCTCATGAGTGGCGCCTGGAAGGGTGGCGAATAATTAATGTGCTTGATGGGTGTAGACGACGCGTGTGTTTCCAGCTCGATCGTTGGATGTTCGTAGTGCAGATGATGTCCGTCGTTTATGTAGTGGAAGGGAACGCGCGTCGCCGCCAGGACGTCAAAGTCTGCTGGATGGGACTGTCGTAGCGACGATGCTGCGTACAGGGCATCTACAAAGATCGATGCACCACCGACGACACGATTGCGCAAGCAGTGCAAGATCTGGTAGCGTGGCGGGTGTTCAAAGTAACTGCTCGAGAACTTGAGCGTGAACCTCGATAGCCAAGTTGAACGATAGACATACAGTAAATCCATATGCAAACCAAGATCGAGATTGGTATAAGCAATGTTACGGCTGTCACGGACGTTTTTAACGTCCCATAGTTGGCCGTAAAATGTCGTTCGCAGCTCGCCAAATATATTGGCCAGGTTGTGTAGCTCGCAGGTATCATCGGAGGTATCATCGTGTGGCACGCCTGTGATAAAGAGCAGGCCGTACTGCGTGAGTTGGTCAATGGCCTTGAGAAGCCGAGAAGGCTCGAGAAGGTCCCGATAAGATATATAGAGATCTGGGGCCCGAACGATCGACGACGCAGTCCAAAGTAGTTGGTCTGCATCCCGATGAAATCTCCGTAGTTTTGATGGCGAGGAGTAGCGTTCGAGAAAGGCAGCCTCGTAGAACGACGTGTGACCATCGATCCATCGGATGTGGATACCGTCATTTGTGATCGTCAGACCACCCAGACCAGGCCGGATATCAACGGGAACGTCTGAAGATCTATGGAGCTTCTGCCGTGTGGATGGATGGACGCATGAGGGGCATTGGCATGAATCCCGGAGCCATTGATGCGAAAAACTGGCTTTGCCCGGGATTGTCAACCGAGCGTCATCAAACCTGAGATCTGAGAAATAATGTCTGTTACGTCTGGTGACAGGATGGAAAGCGGAGCGGGTGCGAAACATGTTTGGGATATGTCATCGGCAAGGGGTGGCAGTGTCAGCGGTTGTTTGGATTCAACGCCGTTGCCAAACAACTGCGGTAAAGTCTACAGTGACCACCAGCACCGAGATGGATTGTCGTTCAGACTCGGAAATGTCGTTCGTTTTACTAGAAGACGCGCATCGAGGAGATACAATTCCTACCGTAGAGTGGCAGGTGACACCTCATTACACGTGTCTTGAAGCTTCGCCTGTTCATCGTGAAACAGATTCATCCTTCCCAGACAACGGGTTATCCACCAGGATCTGGAACGACATATGCTCATGACTGGTCATCGGCAGGTACCGGTGGAAAGATTGAGCGACGAGGGCGCCATTTTGTCGATGGCTATGGACGCGTCTGCAGTCTTCGAGGTGTCAACGTGTCTGGTTCTGGCAAAATGTATGTCATGTCCTATTCATCTTGGACTCGCCTTATTGAATGCATATAGCCCAGTTGACCATGACCACGACACGTTTCCTGCTAACCACCATTCGGTTACGTTCGTCGGTCGACCATTCCCCCTCGACGAAGCACCTCAGCACTTTGCTCGTTTGAGGAGATGGGGTTTATCGTTCAGTAGGTAGAATTTCTCTCAGGATTTGCGAAGCTCATAACCAAGGATCTAGTTCGTTTCCTTGTCACTTGGGAAGCGGTTGAGCATGCTGGCCCGTAAGTCGCTGTCGAGAAAGGATCGTGATAAAGCTAAACAATTATAGGGGGATATACGATACAGAATATCTGACGTACGTCAAGAATTTACTGTCCTTACTCCCAGAATACGGCCTGTCCGCGTTCGTCGTCATACACCAAGATGTCTGGTCAAGATACTCGGGTGGTTCGGGTGCACCCGCATGGACTCTCGAACATATTGGATTTGATTTGCACGCCTTGGAGGAGTCTGGGGCCGCATGGCTTTTGGGTGTCAAGGGAGGTGGTCATGTTGAAGGGGAGCGCGGCATCTGGCCATGTGGTTACCAAAAGCTTGCCGCTGCTACTATGGCGTGAGTTAGGGCCCTGCGAACAGCAATTTTTGTTCAAATCCATTCTCTCCAGGACATGCTTCTGGGCAGGTGATACGTTCGCCCCGAAGCTCAAGGTCACAACAGCGAATGGAGAGGTTAGGTCTGTTCAGAAATACCTCCAGGATGCTTTTCTTGACATGTATGCTGTGGTTGCTGAAACGCTTGGCCACCTGGATGGAATTCTCGGTTTTGAGGTGAATAAGTGATTTTACACAATTGGAACGGGGCATTGACCACTGGCAGATAATGAACGAACCACATCGAGGATACATAGATCTCCCTTCTCTCCACGAGTTTGATTACAACACGGACTTGCACCTGTCACATGTTCGTGAGTAGACGTGGTTTAACCCATAAGTGAGACTAATGCAACTCCTTAGCTTCCCCATTCCAATCCTTTATGCTGGGTTCTGGATACCCTACCCTGGTTTCTCATTGGACGCGGTCGTTTCCTATGCCCACTCGTATGACCTCCCAGTGCATGCTGAACCCTGAGAAACGTTCGGTATGGAGGCCTGATGGCCCTACCCAAGGCATGTGTGTCTGGGAAATGCATTATGTCTGGAAATGGGACAAGGCCGTTAATGAAGGTGTTGTTCTGCGCGAGAATTACTTCACGAAACATCCTGGCAATGGTCGTAAGGTAAGGCACCCTTTCAGGTGTCTGGTTCATGCGGGCAGCCTCATGATCATTTATAGGTTGATTGGTACACAGACTTTTACTACCCGTTCTTGAAGCGCTGGGCGAAGCGCGTACACAGTGTCGTCCCGAAAGAGAAAATGCTCTTCGTCGAGCCGATTCCTAACGAGGTACGGTGGTCCTATTTTTTACCGGGTGCTTTGAAGATCAAAAAAACTCCTTTTACAGTTGTGTCCATCAACATGGACGAAAGAAAACCAAGTTCCCAATATGGTATTCGCCCCACATTGGTGAGGATGCTTGATGACGGATATCATGGACTCCGATTCACTTCTTTTCAGGTATGACTTGAATGCACTTTTCTCGAAGGCTTTTGGGGACTTCACCGTCAACGTGCAGGGATTGTCGCGAGTAAGCGGTGTCCGTTCCGGTTGATTTACAAGCATGGTCTTCACGCTCCCTCTAGGGAATGTTTCCCCTCAAAGCGTTTTATTGGGGTCAAAAGGGCGCTCGAGATAACTACTCTCTACAGATACAAAACATAGTCGACGTGGGACATAAGATGCTAGGAGAAATACCTATCCTTATTGGCGAGTGCGGAATACCGATGGATATGAAGTGCGTTCTCTGGCATATTCTTCTCGACCGAAACTCATTGAGAATAGCGAAAAGGAAGCAGTTCTCTCTGAAAACTGGATGTGGCAATACCGTATGATGGATGCTTTGATGACTGCCCTTGAGCGGTCCCTTGCCAGTTTCACGTACGTATCCGAATTGTCTTGAAACCATTCTGTGGCTTACGCTCAGTCAGGTTGTGGAATTATAATCCTGATAACACAGACACACACGGCGACGAATGGAACGGCGAGAGCTTTTCGTGGTTTAGCCGTCGTCGCGGTCTTCCGTCTTCGCTCTTAGACCTTGAGCAGAGTTCTTTTACACTCGACAATGGAGGTCGCATATTGCCGTCTGTTGTGCGCCCATACCCAGCGAAGACCGCGGGAATTCCGTCAAGATTCGAGTACGAGATGAATACCGGGGAATTCACTTTTGAATGGACTCTTACTGAGGACTGCACGTTGCAAGAGACTGAGATATATATCCCTTCCCTTGTCTATCACGGCCGTAGGCTCGTTGTCGAGGGCCTTTCTCCCGATGACAAGTACATGCACGACAAATCTCGACAAACTCTCTTCGTGGTCGTTCAAACCAATTCTTCGCCTAGAAAGACGCGCAAGATCAAGGTTTCTGTGTATCCCCCTCTGCGCACTCACTTTCATGTCAATACCTTTTGGGGAGACTTTGGGGAACTTATTCTTTCTGGCTTGGTCGTCTTCATTGGGATTTTCTTGTTTATCAAGCTTAGATTCTATGCTTCATTCCAAGATTAGTACACAGTTGTTTGGTCTCCCTATATTGCTCATTTGCCTGCCTGCAGTTGATTAGGGACAAACCGTACGTAGTTGTAACAGAGTTGTGGTCCTCATCTCTTGTCTTTGTGATGAAAGGTCAGATAAGAATACCACAGTTGACTCGATGATTTGGTTTCGGTTCTTGGCAGGGAAGAAGATCCCGAAGTCAGCGGAATCACCATTGACTGTTGACAGCGATCGGATTCAATTTAAAGTGGCGGGACGTGTGCTCATAAATGAATAAGATTTGAAGTTTTAATCGTGCAGCATCAATTGTTTTACATGGCGAGCTGAGAGCGCGCCGCTCAGTGAGGACGAGGCACTGAGGCACCCAAGACCGTCATCCACGAAACCTAGTCACGACTTGCAATAATAAGTTCCTCCAACCTCTTCTTGTCCATCTCCTTCGTCCTGGGTACGATCCTGTGTTGGAAAGGAAGAGGGTGTCTATCCCCAACATTACTCATCAAAAATGAAGCAGAATTCATCACTCACATGGCAGCTCCGCTAGAAAATCTCGGCTCTATAGGAATCTCAGCCCCGTTCTCATCCAGAGGTTTCAAAATCGTGAATGCTGCCAGGACCTTGACAATCACAGACCATACAGACGCATCTGCAAAATGTCTCCCAACGCAGATGCGTCGACCAAATCCAAACACGACGTCTTCACAGCCATCATGTTTCAGAGATCCATCTTCATTGAGGAATCGCTCCGGGAGGAACATATCTGGATTCGGGTACACGGATTCATCATGCATGATTGACCTAGGAAAAAAGTATCGAAAGTCAGCCTAGAACGGGTGAGGCGTCTCATGCTAACCAGAGGTTCGCCATCATGAAAGCACCTGGCGACGTATGTCAGACTGTCTTTATACAATCACGAAGAGGAACCTGAAGTTGCACACCTTTCGGAATGCGGAATCCAGCATAAATATCGTCATCTGTGCTGGCATGCGGCATGGCTGATCGTGCCAGGGAATTGATAATGAAAGCCAATGAATAGTTCGAGTGACTCACACAGTGGGAGTGGGGGACTGTATCTAAGCACCTCTCGGAGAATGGCGTCAACATAAGGCAATGAAGTTCGATCGTTAATCGTTGGTAATCTTTTGTTTCCAACCACCGCGTCAATCTGAGCTTGGGCACGTTTCTGTGCTTCCGGGTTCATGAGCATCATCAGAAAGAACGTTATCAAAACTGAGTTTGACTGTTTTCTCAGACAATTTCAACGACGAAGGAGTAGACTAGGCGTGTTATTTTACACACCGTCTCTGATGCAGCTGGGAGCCCGAATGAGCAAACCATTCATTAGAATATCTGGACAAGCCTACCTAGGAAAGCAGTAGCGGCTGCTTCTTTCAGGTTCTTCACCCGTGATTCGTCAGACAGAAGCTCATTCTCCTCGTCGCGTAGAAGTGCATCGTGTACCATCGACGACACAGGTCGGTCGGTCGTCTTCACGTAGTGAGAAATGCATATATAAGATAATCTATCACGGTGACTTACCAATCTTTGCATAGTGTGCGCAAAAGGCTTCTCGATATACTGTTTTGTCATTCCCCTTGCCACCGCCATCTTTCTCTTGAACGACATCCCGGGCAGCCACGACGGAAGATACAATACTGAACATGGGTTCAACATATGCGCCAATACAGGGGAGTAGACCACTTACGTGCGGGAAATGCGGCGACAACGATCGCCACTTCGGCACCAATGGTAGACACTACAACTTCGAGCACTTTGCCTGCCATGTCAGCCATCTCGTCGTTCAACGACTGGGGATCATAGTCGTATACGCTGTTCAAAATGACAGATGTTGTGTACCTTCATCACACACTTAGCTCGATCGCTCTTACTAGTTGCATCACGTACTCGAATACGTGATCAGCCAGTTGATCTGGGGCATCAAGCAACCGCCGGAGGAGCTGACATGCCTTGCGTTGTTGAAGTGGAAAAAATCTGCGTACTGCGTCGGGTCGAAACGTTTGGTGAAAGAGCCGCCTGTGATGTCGCCAAGTTTCCCCATAGGGTAACAACACAGAATTGAAGCCTATCCCACACCTTGCCATGGACTAAATGGGGAATACGATTTCGGGGCGGAAAACTCACAATTCATTGGTAATGAGGTACGGACGGTCCGAATAATTCCTCGAACGATTTTCGAGCAAGTCCCTCGCGATCTTCATTGAATTGATGACGATGATATCCTTTCCAAGGAGGCGTGAATAAACGAGGTCACCTGTCAAGGTCTCGGTGGACAATGGAAATTTAATTATGCGTCAACTCACCGTATGTTTTTGCCCAGTCCCTGTAGGTCAACCATGGTGCGCTCACATTGATTCCAATTACGTTGCCGATCCACGGTAGCCCAGGGGGTCCGGGAGGCAGTGGGAGGCGAGGTTCTGCACTGCTATGATATCGCTGCCCGATACACAGAACCGCGACCAATCCAAGGGTCAATGCACAGGCGGTCTCCCAGGTTGGCATTTGCTGTGGGCGGGAAGGGTGCTGATGTGGTGAGTGTTCTTATACAGATGGCGGTTTCTGGCGTGAGAAGTCAGTTTGGCAGGTGGACTGTGGCTGGAGGATTGAGCATGATTGAATTGAGGCATGTCTCACTGTCTGGCAGTGGGTCAGTGACGTGCAGACTCTAGCCACTGGCCCTATTTTATAAGTTATTTAGTAAGAGCGTCTACGAGTCTGGCACGACGAGCACGCGCTAGGCTAGTCTCATCACAAAGAGGAAAATGAACCAGATGTTACCCCAGGGCAGGACCACGGACACAACACATGATGTAGACTCCGAGTCAGCAAAAATTTTGCTCGCAAGCAATCGAATCGACACACAGTTGATAGCAATAGAAACGCCGCTGATCAGCGGCCTTCGATCCCATACACAAGTGATTTCGTATAACACAATAACAAGGATATCTCGACAAGTGATGTTTTTCCATTATGTCGGCTGGTTCCAAGTTATACCGAGTGGAGAGGCTGCTTGTTCACGACCTGTGTGAAAATCTCAAGCGCTGCCGCGGGTTGGAAAGCAGGCTAAAAAGACGTCGTTTAGTAAATCTGGTGCTTCAGCTGATTATGGGTCAACTCGCCGTATATTTTTACCCAGTTCCTGTAAGTCAACCACCGTGCGCTCGCATTGATTCCAATTACATTGCCGATCCACGATAGTCCGGGAGGTCCGGGAGGCAGTGGGAGAGCAGATGCACTGCTATGATATCGCTGCCCGATACACAGAACTGTGACCAATCCAAGGGTCAATGCACAGGCGGCCTCCCAGGTTGGCATTTGCTGTAGGCAGGAAGGGTGCTGATATGCTGAGATCTACCATCATTGGGCATAGATACATTTCTTATACAGAGAAGTCGGTCAGACAGGTGGGCTGTGGCTAGAGGATTGAATTGAATGCTGCCAGTGGAACTCAACTCTCAGCACTCGACCTACCTAAATAACGTATAAATCAGGGCCAGTCAGCATCATTCCGGCGATTTGGAACATGGGTGTAGCTACCTATAACTTCTCATGGGAACGCTTTATTAAAAGAAAGCTGCCATCGTTCATCTTTCGGCTTGTTTCAAGAAGACCAGCAATCATAAAAATTCTTGCAGTCCCCAAGTACTGTCTGAAGACGTGTTTGTTTGCGAGCCGTGAGAACCGTCACGTGTTTTGAGGCAGCACCGCTTCCACCACGCGACGCTTCGATACCCATGCGACGTGCACGACGGTGTCACCTCACACCAACCCATGCAAGTCACATACGGAGGTTCTAGTGAATGGACCGTATCCAGCCAACGAGATATCATCGTCTTAGTGTTTCAGTGATGTGACTCTGTTGATTATGGTAGGCAAACTTGCCATCTACGACTCTCGCTCATCCTTGCGTTTTATCTCCTTTCTTGTATTTCGAAATTGAGGGAGGATCCAGCGACGTCCACCCCAAAAGTCGCGGCCCCTGTGTTACTCGATGCCATGCGAAACAAAAATGGGCTCGTGATCTTCCTCATTGTGAGCCCTCATTCGGTTCACAGTTCCCAACTTCTTTGAGGCCGGCATCGTGTAGGCGAACGCCGCGACGGGCCTCATCGACCTGTCCATTCAGGCAATGTACACACCGAACGCGAAACGATGCTCATATTGAATAGGTATTTCTCTGGTATATGCATATTTGCTATTCCGCCGTATGCGGATCTGGACGATGTGATGGTACCTATCCTGACCTGACCCTTATACCGAGTGGAGAGGCTCCTTGTTCACAATCTGGGTGAAAATAGCCAGCGCTGCCGCTGGTTGGAACGCGGACTACAAATCCTTGAGGTCAGGAAACGTGACGTGCGAGTCAGCCTTGACATACCACTTCGTGACCGGCACCATAGACCCTCCTGTATCCATCAGTCAGTGTAATGTAGACGGGGAGATGGAGGGAGACGTACGCAAACGTGAAGTTGTCCACGTTGGCGACGGAGGCGATCGGCATGCCATCAAGCGTGATGTTGGTGAGCGGAGTGTTGTGGAGCGTAGTGTTGCCATACCAGTCCATGGCGAGGACGACGTCGTAGCCCTGTGCAGCGACGCGTTTAGTGAACGGCGCTGAGCAAGAACATATGAGTACCCACACCAAGCCAGTTGCAGCTGTAAATTGCCAGATCAGTTCAAGACTATGTCCCAACATACGTAAGATAACACACGTACATGATATCTGCATCACCAGCCTAGTGTGGAGTGAATCAATAACGTTTCAGCATCGAGGGTGCACTTGGCTTACCCAAATTAGAGTCTTCAAGCCAGAATTTGCTAGCTCGGAGAGTTGAGGAAGCCACGTTCGTGCGTCCTACAGGGTTCATTCAGTCAAATATAGGTATCAACAAATGGACGACACACATCTCCAGTCTTGACAAACAAGTCGTATGGAGCATTGGAACACTCTTGGTATGTCGTTTCAGCACCGATCGCGCTCATAATCTCCGGATTGGTCAGGTATGTCACATAGTACTCTGGGGGGAACAACGCCGACGAATTCTGGCGAAGATCATATGGGTCCCGGTCGCCAATTGCAGGAAAGTACACATTATTTTGCTATGTGGTTGGGGTGAGGGATCTACATGTAGGCGACACAAACGAAAGTGTCATACACAGTAATTGTCTGCGTTGAGGCAGATTTGATCTGATTTAGTGGAATTGCCAGCGTCATAGCAGTCTTGCGCTTGTGCGACACATCCATTAGTGCTGTAGAGAGCGCTTGAAACATTCTTCAATGCAGAGTCGGATACAAGTTGACCGTATCCAGGGGCATTTTGCACGAAGGTATAGTAGGCAATGCTCTGGATCAGAGGATCGTACCAACCACTGCGGCAGAGAGCGTTGAGCTACCGGACACCCGTAATCGTTTGGGCATAACTTACTTGTTGATCATTAGAGCATAAATGGTAATAGGTTCGCCCTTGATTGCACCACTTGCAATCAAAGCGTTCTGTGCCTCACAGTACTTCACGAAGCTGGGTCCATAGTGACCACCGTAGCTCTCTGTTGCAAGGATGAACCTGGATAAACATTAGGACATCCAGAGGGGACATTCGTGGCACATACTCGCGACTCGTATACTTGGAGAAGAGCTGGCTCTCGTACAGTATCTGGAACGCATTCCACACAAAAGGTGCGGCAGCTGCTGTGCTGTTGACCGCGTCCGTTCCGTAAGAGAAACCAGTTCCGATTGGCTGATCAATGTAGATCACTGGAAAGGAAAGTTGAAACGCGTCCTCGATACATGATTCGTGAACCACGCACTGTTGCTCACGTTGTTCCAACTGCCTCGCTCATTCAGACTTATCCGCTCGTAATCGGACTGGATTCTTACCTGTAGGTGTTAAAAGACGTCGATTGTCCATCGGAATTCACCGTGCACGGTCCATTCTCTGCAAACAAAATGTAGGACTTGATACGTCCTCTATCAAATAGCGGCTAACCTTGGAAGAGTCCAATCATGGACGAGCATCCCGGACCGCCATTCAACCTGCAGATAATTAGATTCCACCCAATCGATACTGCTTGCAACATGCTTACCACAGCGTGAACGGCGCAGTCTCGGGGGAGTTGCGAGCCTCAAAGAACCAAAACCACTGGCACATTAGAGTGTTAGGACCAATGTCAGATGATATGTATGTTTCCAACCATCGACATGTTTACTCCAACGTCAATATAGCCCGAATACTGGTTGACACCAGGCGTCGTCTCGCATATCCCAGAATTTACGACACAGCGAATATTGGTGTCAGGTTGAATCTGGGAGCGAAACGCGAAGTGTCTCGTGCTTGATTCACTAGAGTCATGTGGCACTGACGCGTGAATAGAGATGGCCCCTCCGAGGAGCACTGCGACTAAAAGGATGAAAGACTGAAGGCGCATTCCCGCTAGATGACAACACGTTGCGGAATAGGGAAGTGGGTTGCTCTCGGAAAGAGTGGTCCTTATAACTACCCCTCATCAAGCTGAATAGACGGATTACCAGTGATAGCTGAAACTGATTCGGGCCAATACGATCTGAAACTGTCAGCTTCATTAAACGTCACGCGGTAGTAACAAAGGCAGTTGGATAAGTTATTTCAAAGAAACTCTACTTACCTCTGTCGAGAGTTGGTAATTCGAGAATATGCAAGTCACCCCTTTGTGGCTGCATCGAATGCGATGACAAGTGCAGGGAAGAGAGGCCCTAAAAGACTGGATAAGAAAATCGTTATTGGGACCAGCGTAGGATAAAGAAGGGTGTCACCCGATGATTCCTTGACGCCGTGACAACGATCTCGATGTAACATTAAACGTGGCACAGTCTTGTTTCATCTTGGTTTCGGTTCCATCGCGGAGGATAAACAATTCTGGACAACCCTGTGCGTCCAAGTGATCCAGCGGCATCTCGCCTCCTCCGGGCACTATTTCCCTCACCCAAACCAGCGTTTCCACATCACAGTATACCATGGGATTTACTTGCCCAAGTCCATCACCACGCGCACGAATGGAGATCCATAAGGCTGTTACATCCTGTTTTTAGACATTTCCAATCAACTGTAGGTGTAGAGGAAGCAAACGCAAGCGTCGTGATCTTCACTCACCACGACAAGACGGTCCTTACGAGGAATGTGGTGGCTGAAGGAATGAAGTACTGGGGGCATTCTCGTTACACAAGTCCAACCTGCGAAATGGCGCCAGGAAACACCCACTGGCAGTACAAGTGGACGGTCCCGTCACTTGAAACGGCATCAGCAATTCCTACAACTACTTTATAGAACTTCGTGAAAACTTTATGGTCACTTTCGTAGTCACACGCGCAAAGTAAATTATTACTTCTGTCGTCAACCGGAATGAAACACAAATGTCATGCAAATTCAGAAGATTAAATGAGTGAATGAGTAACTAGAAGAGGCGAAAACGGTAGAGAAAGGTGGTAGGAAAAAATTAAGGGGTGCGTGGACAGTCCATCGTAGTCTGAAACGGAAACGGGGGTATAGTCGGACGGCGCGTTGGTAGCGGAAGAGATCCAAACAACGAAGCCAGTTGTACGGAATAACCAAGGAATGACAGGCAGGGGGAGAACTCGATTCGCGGCACGAAAAGAAGACTTGTGGTATGGATTGGGCAGCAGTGACTTGAAACCACTGAGAAGGGCCCTATATAATACATGTTAGTACACTCTGAAAAATGATCAAGCTACTCACAAATTGGAGCATATTCGTCGTCAGAGACTCAGAGTCTTCGATGACCATGTTCTCGCTATCAGCATCCGGCTCCAACTCACGGGCGATGTGTCGTGCCTTCTGAAAGATGTGGCGGCGTCACGCATGCTGTTACACGTTGGTGGTGACGGGCTCAGAAGGGGTCCAGTTGGTGTAGACATGTGTCGAACAAGCCATTGGGCTTGTCGACGGCTTGGGAGGGACAAAAGGAGGTGGGGACATGTCAAACAAGTAAGCACACTCGTCGACAACTCGGAAGTGGCAGCCGTGCATCAAACGAGCCAGCGCACTTGTTGACGGCTTGGGAGGGGTCCAGTTGGGTTGGGCATGCATCGAATGAGCTAGCAGGCTCGTTGACGGATTGGAACAGGTCCAGTCAGGTTGGTTGTGTGTTGAGTGGGTCCAGTCGGGTTCGCCGTGCGTCGAACGAGCTAGCATGCTCATCGATGGCTCAGAAGGAGTCTGGTCGGGTGGGGCGTGTGCCAAACAAGCCAGCGCGTTCATCGACAGGTCGGGAGGGGTCCAGTCGGATTGCATGTGTGTCAAATGAGCTAGCGTGCTCATTGACAGCTCGGAGGGGGTCCAGTCAGGTTGGTCATGTATTGAACAAGCAAACTCGCTCGTTGACAACTTGGGAGTGGTCCCGACAGGGCAGCTGTGCATCAAATGAGCCAGCGCGCTCGTTGACGGTTTGGAAGGGCTGGAGATGTGTCGAATGAGCCAATGGGCTCATTCACAGCTTGAAAAGGGTCTAGTTGGGTTGAGTGTGCGTTAAACAAGATAACATGCTCGTCGATGGCTTGGAAGGGGTACAGTTGAGGTAGACATGGGAGAGTGAGCCATTGTGCTTGTCAATGGCTCAGGATGGACCCGAAGGAGGTGGGGATGCATCTAACGAGTCGGTGTGCTCATTGACGGCTCCGGAGAGGTCCAGGAGATGGGCAGGTGCATCAAATGAGCCATTGGGCTGGTCGACGACTTGGGCAGGGTCAGAAGTGGTGGGTGTGTGTCGAACAAGCCAATGGGCTTGTTGAAGCCTCGGGTGGGGTCCAGAAGGGGCGGGAATGCATTGAATGAGCCATTGCATTGATGCTTCAGGAGGGATCCAGGAGTGGTGGGGGTACATTGAACGAGTCCCAATTCAGGTGGTGGGTGGTACACAAATGGAAGTATTGGTGGTGGTGGCGGAGTTGTGCCATATCATTGTCATTGTCCATTGGTGATACCTTCGTTTGCAAATCTCTCCAAGTCCGAGACAGCTTTACCTCATAAATGAAAGTGATGTAAAGTGACTGTAGGATTTGCTGATGGCGTTGAACCAGTGCAGCTGAAAACTACTGATTAAACGGCACAGACTGGAAGGGCAAAATCGGCCCATCGGGAACCCTACTTACGACCGTCAAAGCCTTTGACACTGCACGCTCTCGCTCCGGTCCACTTTGTAACGTTTGGAATACATCGATCAATGCCTGAGCTTGAAGGGTTGTTGTCTGCGCATTGTTACGACAACCTTCCTGGCTTGTAACAGAATTCGTTCAGCGGCGTTGTTGTTACTTGCGAATTGCAGACTCCGCTGTCGCTCAATGTTTTCCTTCTGCTGTGTCTCGATTTCATGTCTCGCATTTCGAGGATGTACATCCCACGGACAAAGTTTTGTAACTTCGGGTCTTCTCCGTTCAGGCTGCCTCCTAGCTGACAAGATTCACTCCTACAATCTTTCTTCAGAACATGTGCACAACGAAAACACTTGGCGTTTGTATTTCACAATATTAGCGCAGCGAGAGCGGCAATGTGACGCGGTCATAATCGTCTTTATGCTTGAGGGTTTGTTCTAGTTCCTCGCGTCAGATTCTAGTTGGGCTTGGCGCAGGTGATGCTTAGTTTCATAGCATCTGTACCTTTCTTCCATATGGTGTCCTGTTTCTGTACTCTTTGACTGTACCTTATATTTGGCCTGCCTTCTGCTTGAATCTCGCACCGTGACGTGACTGGCCCGCATGGGGTCCAAGATGCCCGGAGGATTTTGGTATGACTATTCTTCGATATCAAATTGACCGATCTCTCGACAAGCTTGTCAAATGAACAACTCTTCGGCGGATTTCGCACATGAATTTCATCACATGTGAACTTTGACATTGACAAGGCATGACACCGAACCTACCGTGCCTCCAATGGAATCACTAACATGCCGGCCAATCACTGTTCGATTGTAAAGTTGCAGCAATCAACTGTTCCAGCTTCTTGACGTCCATTCCGGGTTGTCTAGGCACAATGCTACACGCAAACGGAAGAGGATGTCTGCATGGCCATAAGTTTAGCATCACACGACAAACATATCACTCACGATGTGAGTCCGCTGGAGAACTTGGGTTCCACAGGGATCTCCACGCCATTTGCGTCCTTGGGTTTCGAAATGTTGAAAACGGCCAACACGTTGGAAATCAAGGACCACACAGACTCGTCTGCGAAATGCCTGCCGGGACAGATGCGCCGACCAAATCCGAATGCTAGCTGCATGGCATCGTTTGGCAAGAGGGAACCATCACTGGTGAGAAACCTCTCTGGGATGAACTTGTGCGGCTCCGGATACTTGGATTCGTTGTGGGACATGGACCAGAGGTTTGTAAGTACAAGAGCACCTGTGAGTATGTCCCTCTGTGATCTGGTGAGCCGAGGAGACCGACATGGACTTGCCCTTTGGAATATAAAACCCAGAATAAACATCGTCGTCCAAAACTGAGTGTGGAAGTGCTACACACAGTCAGCGAAGAATATACCTCATGGCTGTATGACGCACACAAGGGAACGACGGGATTATAACGGTATACTTCCCGGATAATAGCATCCACATAGGGCAACGAGGATCGATCGCCAATCGTCGGTAGGCGATCTCCACCAAGCACCAGATCAATTTGCGTTTGAGCCTTCATTTGAGCTTCTGGATTTAAAATCATCGCAAGGAAGAACGTCTTGATCACTGAGGTCGACTGTTTCTCCATGCATCAGAGGCAAGCAGCTTTGCGGGCAAACGTAGTCATAACTCACCGTCTCTGCACCACCTGAGACTCGGGGTGAATTAAAGTGAGTGTAGGAAGGGAGTACACTCACCAAGAAAGGCACTCGCGGCGGCTCCTTTAAGCTCATTCATCACTGCTCCATCCGTAATGGCGTCTACCGAATCGTGTACCAGTGAAGGGGAAAAACCGGCGTCAATCTTACAAGGATTAGCCAGAGAATTGAATAGTCATTGTTGTCCATTACCAGCTTCTGTACAGAATAATCAAAAGGCCGTTCGACGTATTGCTTCGCAAACGTTTTTGCATCTCTCATCTTCTTTTTGAATGACATGCCCGGGAACCACGATGGGAGAAGAAGGACTAGATGAGAAACCAGCTAGATCTCTACAAGACGAAGAGCAATCAAAGGTTTTACTCACCCACAGGGAACGTGCTGACAACGAGTGCAACTTCAAGTGAGGTGGCAGCAAATATGACTCCCAATACTTTTGCGATGATCTCGACAAGTTCGTCCGCTCGCGACGGGGGGTCATAGTCATATACGCTCTTCATGATTACAGACGCCGTGTAGCTAAGACAATTTTTAGGGACGTTCGCAAGATTGTGAATCAAATTAGTACGCACTCAAATACATGTTCAGGAAATTGATCGGGTGTACTCAGCATTTGTTGTAAGAGTCGGCAGGTCTTCCGGAAGAGTAATGGTCGAAATCTGGACACGGCATCACTCCTGAAGGTCTGATGAAAGAACCGTCTGTGCAGGCGCCACCTATTTCCATAAGGTAGAAGACCAGAATTAAAGTCCAGCCCGCATCTTCACAACCAAGTCAACGAGTTTGAAGTGATACAGATGTCTGATACCTACAATTCATTCGTGATAAGGTAAGGACGGTCTGAATAGTTTCGAGAGCGTTGCTCGAGCAATTCTTTCGCTACCTTTTCAGAATTGATGATGATGATGTCCTTGCCCAACAATCTAGAATAAATGAGATCACCTGCACGAAATGGGTCCAAGTGAGGATGAGGGTGTCTAGAATGATGGCATTATTCCGACCATATAACTTTGCCCATTCGGCGTACGTCAACCAGGGAGCACCCGTATCGACGCCAAATACGTTTCCAATCCATGGTAATCCCAAAGGGCCAGGCGGCAAAGGGTGCGCGTGTCTCTGTTTCTTGTATCGTTCGAACCATGTAACGGCAACACAGCCCATGGTCATGGCGCCCATACAGATTGTCAGGGTCCACATATCTGGGGAAAACCGGGAGAGAAAATCACAGGATGTCAAGTTTTTACTTATATCCATATGGAATTCCGCAGGGTCGAACACAACCGTCTGAGTTGCATTCCACAACGTAGCCCCTCGTTCTGCCACCACAGATAGTTCGCTGGACACGCTGAGACAGCTTAGAGGTCTCAGATTTCTGATTTGATAGAACCTATATCCGGTCAGGGGTTCAACAAGTGGCGTACCTTATAGCATGTACGCGGCCCGCTAAGGGTGAGTGAGGCGGAGCCACGAAATAAGCGATACGGGTGCCCCTTATCTCTGGGTCGCCTAGTGTGTACGGGACCTGCGTAACCAACCCTAGGATTAACACATCTCGCAAAAGTCAAGCAAATCAGCGCATGTCGTTATGTCAAGACATCAAAAACGACATGATCACGTCCTGGAACGTATTGTCTCGGTTGGATTGCTGACCTGTCGCATCAACAAGCCCAGCTAGTAGTATGCCAACGAAGACGACCAAAATTAGTAGTAGGAAGAGTTGACAGACGATATCACTTTCAAGTTGGCCTTCCGGACATTCTGGGCGAAGCATTGCTCAGAGTTTGTTGAGTAGTCGGCGAGTAACCCCCATGTCATGCAGGACATCATCTCACCCTAACCATCGAAGCCCGTGACCCCAGAAATTGGAACCAGATATTTCACCCATGACATGACATGCGGGAAATTGGCCGTCGTCATGCCGTAGTGGAGGCACGCCGTTTTACCGTGACAGTCGGGACAGTCCCCGGTGACGGAGCCCTACTCCAGGAACGGAAAACATCACCGCAAATCTGCAACAGGCTCAAACTGGACGAGAATGCACAGACTTGAAATCAAACCACTCTCGAAGCTTCGCCACGGAGATTAGACGTTCAGACGGGTTGAGCTCGGCATATACGTCCTCGGTACGACCAACACGGCCTCTTGATCAATGACCTCCATGGAGAGAAAACTCACCAAGAAATTAAAGATGAGTCTTGCAAGATAGGGAGTTGAGCGCGAAGGCGAGAAACTCGAGGGGAAAGGCAAGCAACGATTATGAGAGATCGTTTCAGATTGACGAACATTATGCAACGACCGGAAACCATGCCATGGACCCCTGGTGGTGCTCGGCTAGATGTGGCGAGTAATACTACTGTATGTCCATGTGGCGTGTTTAATCAAGGCTATGACTCGGATATGACCAAGACTGAAACGTTCGGATCCCTTTTAATTCCCCTCCTGCGATCCCCAATGCACCAGTATCCAAGGACTGTGGCCAAACCTCCTCGGCAGTGTTGCTGGCATCTCGAACTGGCACCTCAGGCGAGGTGATACGCGCTATTTTGTTGCTCGGTTCTCAGTGTTCCCCGCCGTTGATCATCAAGTAAGTCATGCGTACCATGTGGTGTTTGAACGCACATAGTATGCACTAAACAGTCCCAGATAGTAGTTTGGCCCTGCAGTGCCAGCCACCGTCCAGCCGAGATATAAAATACATGCGATTTCCTCGAGGAGCCCCGCCTCTCCATCCCCAGGTTGTTCTTTGTTCACCAGAAATGTCTCTCCAGTCGTTCATCCATTTGGCCATCACGCTCTTCGTAGGGGCCGTCTCTGTCCATGCGTCGTCGTCACATGATTCTACCGAATCTGCAGCGAGACATTTGGTATTCCGCTCCGAGATACAAAACGCCACCAATCTTCGCTACGTCGCAAATTCTGGCATTTGTGAGACGACACCTGGCGTTACCCAATATTCAGGCTACATTGACGTCGGGACCAACATGTCGATGGTCCGTAGTCACGATATTTCGAGGTGAGGGTGGTGCTGACCCTTTAATGTGATAGTGGTTTTGGTTCTTCGAGGCTCGCAATTCACCCGAGACGGCACCATTCACGCTGTGGTGAGTGTATTACAGCGTCAATTTACAGAACGCTTGGGATTTTTATCATGTCAAAGGTTGAATGGCGGTCCAGGATGTTCGTCTATGATCGGTCTCTTCCAAGGTTAGTCGCTATATAATGAAGGATGTGCAGAGTCGTACTTTGTATGCTTGCAGAGCATGGTCCATGCTTGGTGAACGCGGACGAAAGCTCGACGTATCTCAATCCATACAGGTAAGATCACCATCCAATCACAGATGAACGTCATCTAAACAGACGCGTTAGTTGGAACAACGTGAGCAACAGTGCGTGTTTCACGATTCACGTCTCGCAGATGTGGTTCATGTTTGCTTTCCAGTGATCTACATTGACCAGCCAATTGGGACCGGATTCTCTTATGGAACGGACACGGTCAACAGCACAGAGGCCGCTGCACCTTATGTATGGAGAGCATTCCAGATACTGTTCGAGAGCCAACTATTCTCCCAATACGCGAGTCGCGAGTATGTTTCTGAATCTCACCTCTAAATATCGTATTCAAAGTATATGTGCAGGTTCATCTTTGCTACAGAGAGCTACGGTGGTCACTATGGACCCAGCTTCGTGACGTACTTTGAGGCACAGAACGCGTTGATTGCAAGGGGTGCAATCAAAGGCGAACCTATTACCATTTGTGCTCTAATGATCAACAAGTAAGTTGTGCCCAAACGATTACGGGTGTCCGGTAGCTCAACGCTCTCTGCCGCAGTGGTTGGTACGATCCTCTGATCCAGAACATTGCCTACTATACCTTCGCGCAAAATGCCCCAGGATACGGTCAACTTGTATCCGACTCTGCATTGAAGAATGTTTCAAGCGCTCTCTACAGCACTAATGGATGTGTCGCACAAGAGCAAGACTGCTATGACGCTGGAAATTCCACTAAATCAGATCAAATCTGCCTCAACGCAGACAATTACTGTGTATGACACTTTCATTTGTGTCGTCTACATATAGATCCCTCACCCCAACCACATAGGGAAACAATGTGTACGTTCCTGGAGTTGGCGACCGGGACCCATATGATCTTCGCCAGAATTCGTCGGGGTTATTCCCCCCAGAATACTATGCGACATACCTGACCAATCCGGAGGTTATGAAGGCGATCGGTGCTGAAACGACCTACCAAGAGTGTTCCAATGCTCCATACGACTTGTTTGTCAAGACTGGAGATGTGTGTCGTCCATTTGTTGATACCTATATTTGACTGAATGAACCCTGTAGGACGCACGAACGTGGCTTCCTCAGCTCTCCGAGCTGGCAAATTCTGGCTTGAAGACTCTAATTTGGGTAAGCCAAGTGCACCCTCGATGCTGAAACGTTATCGATTCACTCCACACTAGGCTGGTGATACAGATATCATGTACGTGTATTATCTTACGTACGTTGGGACATAGTCTTGAACTGATCTGGCAATTTACAGCTGCAACTGGCTTGGTGTGGGTACTCATACGTTCTTGCTCAGCGCCGTTCACTAAACACGT
>JBBPMK010000092.1:0-67905 GCA_038090295.1 Boletus semigastroideus
TGCGAGTAGGAGACAGTGGAACGATCGAGATAAAACGATGACCGTTTGGGGTGCCGGTGATGCGATGGATGGCACCCGAGGTGTCCGCTACGACTCGAGGGCAACGGGCTGTGCTGTCTGTCCCCCCTTCCCCCTTGGTCAGCAAGGCTGCTTCTGTACAAGTATCATGTTCATGCGCGACCCAGGTATGGGACTTACTGGTCGCTCATTGTTGTCTATAGCGTCGAACAAGATTGTGATCTATTGGGTCGGGGATCACTGTGACTGATTCGCCTGTTGCAACGCCGCTCCAAGTTTTGTTTGTGGTCCCAATGGGCGATGCGGCGGTTCGGCAAACGAAAGCGGCCTTTGAGTTGACATTTGTTTGGTCATTCGGTCCGTCGGGTGCACTGCCACCCATAACTACGGTCTATGTGTCATACTCGCACAGCGTGTCAACAGCTCAGCTCGGTGGTGCACGCGACTTTTCTCCGTCTGATGTATCCGTCTTGCTGATGAGAAAGACACAGCTTGCATACGACAAAGCTATGTCGCAATGGTATAGACCATCTCATCATTCGACCCCGGCTATCACCGCAGTTCACCGGTCTTCCGCATCCTTGTCCAATCCCAACCCATCGCTGAAAGCTCGCCATCATCATCGTGGACTATCTTTGACTGGCAAGTCCCACTCCTACATGTTGCTTGCCGAACCGTGCACCGGTTATAGATCGATGTGCTCGGGATTCGTCGGGGCGCAGACTCTGTGTTCTTTGTACATATAATAGATCGATCCCACGTTCGTTCGGGTCCTTTCTCTCCTTTTACTCTCTTCCTGTACACCGCTTCACTCTTCCCTTGCCCAACCGGCATCGGCTGCCTCGTTATGGCTCGTGACATGCCCGCGAATACCTCTACCACCACCACCCAGCCGTTCGTCTATGTCGTCGGTACACAACACATCCATCGGCCACTCGTGTCCGCAGAGCACGTCAAGGGACACATTCGTCTCCTCAGAGCGTTCTACAACCTCCGCATCGCTGTCGAAGACTGCAAGGACCGGCGGATACCGGCGTACGCGGTGAAGATGGACATGGAAGCCCGCTGGCGTTGGTTCGTGCACCTAGCCGTTGAAAGGCAAGGGTCCCTCCTCGTTTGCCCCGTTCGTTATAAATTGTATGTGCAACATCTAGGTTCGAGCGGTGGGTCAAGTCCCTGCAGTGTGTCCCGCTCGACAAGTTCGTCACGGAGCATATGCCGCCCGTGGACGTTTGGATGGTGTGGCACGCCTATTTGCTCAGTCCTTGGTAACTACGTGTCTTGCGTTCCCTCTTCGCACCAGGCGCTCAGTCGAACGTTGACAGCTGGTATGCCGAGGATTGCGAACGCCTCGCGATGATGCAGCAGCTGAGGTTGCTCAACACGATCGTCGTCTCGTCGGTACGTGAGCCTGTGTTTCTCGTGACGATGAGCAAGTTGTTTGACCGGTCGTATCTCGGCAACAGATCAACATCAGCAAGCTCGTGCAGCTGGAGCCAAGCAACGCACGAATGGAAACGTGGCTGAAACAAACGGGGACGCCGTTCAACCCGTTTGAGGCGACGACGGCAACCGAAAGCAGGCACAAGGAGTTGGAGTGCCCACGATGTCGAACGATGGTTTACGTTCGTGAGTGTGCACACCGTCTCTGTCGGGCGACACGTGGGGGACGGTTTTCGTTTACGCGGCGGTCCCCAGCATTCGTCAACCAGGACGGCACCGGGTTCGCAGAGGACAACTTTAGGGTGTCGTGTCCATTGCCTGGGTGCAGGCTCGACTTTTCGCACGAGAACCTCGCGGTCGCAAAGTTTGTGCGCGATCTTGCGGGAGGGGACGAGATGCGGGATCCGTTTGTCGCGTGAGTCGTGATTTGGCTATCGATATCCTGCGCCGTTTGATGATGCTTCTCCCGCGAACAGTGGGAGTCTATATTGTCCGTCAGGGAAGCGGGATGCGCGCCAGGCAAAAGTCGTCCGGGACCAGTTGCTGCGATCTGCTTATTTTTCTGCCTTGGGTTCTTCGACGGATGAGCGGCTCGAGCGGCTTGATCGGATCAAGGAAGTCAAGGAAAATATCGGTTACTCGCTGAAGCGACTCAGAGAGGCTATCACGACGTCGTTGAGGAACTGGTCTGCGTGCTCGTGAGTACATCCCTCGAGTGACGCCGACGTATTCAATCGGCCATCAGGGTAACGAGGGTATTGAGCGCATATACCAACGGGAGTCCGTTTTCCATCAATCTCGTCGACGGCGTAGGTTATCCTCATTCAGAAATGTTCCTTGCTTGATCATCCAGACAGGTTCTTCGTCAATGTTATTTCGTTGATCGACTGGATGAGTTGGGTTGGCTAAGATCGGGCGTCTTTCGCCAGCCACACAAACGCGAAATTCTGGTACACTCAATAGTGCGATACCATGCGTACGTGTTCCCTCGTCTCTTTCCATCACGCGTCGTGAATGTCCCTCCTTTACAGCTTCTTAGACTTGATGACTGTACACTTAAAACCCATGGTTGTACCCACGCTGGATGTCGACCTAGTGTGGCATACACATCAGCTCATGGCCAGTCGGTACAACGTGGATTGTGAAATGTATGTCGGCCGTCTGGTGGATCAGTAAGTAGTTCTCTTTTCAGATGTCTTTGAGATGCGATACTCTCTCCCTAGCGATTTGAGTGCGTCCGAAACTCAGTTCTCTTCCGCACTGGAAGAGACATCTCGCGCTTGGCAGGTAAGATGGACGACGACTCAACCTCTAGGGTACACGTGTTGATCGATGCTCCCAGACGCGCTTCCAAACCCCGTACATGCAGTGTGGTTGTACCGTCCCAGACGAGACGTCCGTGCACAAGTTCATTCGGCTCGTCCGATCGTACTTTTCTGGCCGCCCGCAGCTTCAGGTCGCCCTCCATCCAGAACACCTCCCAGCGACGCATCCCAGCACTCACAGCGCGTTGCACCCTTCCGACACGGTGTGCGGTGGTGCGCTGTGGAAAATGAAGCACGCTTGCAAACGAAAGGAGGAACGTTCCCAGTCACGGTCACACTCGCCCAATACGAATACGGAACACCCCAAACGCACGCCGCAGATGGACACGGATTGGACGCTGTCGCTCCACTCTCCGACGCATCTCCAAAAGCAGTTGCCTGCACGTCCCAGGATCGCGACGAACGTCTAGGTCATTGCGATGGACTGCGTCACTTTCGTTTGCAACGGACCTATTACATGTCTAACTTATTTTGCGTTCGTTTTGAACTTTTTGCACCTTTTGTGTATACGCTTGCATTCGTTTCCGTCGATGTGTCGATTTGTTTTTTACCTGCTCGTGTCGCCAGGATTGTTTATCTGTACATACATGTCGTGGATGGTACATGATCGAATCAGAGGCGATGCAGGAGGTACCTCGGGCCGCCGCATCTGTTTAGAGTAGACTCTGAAATCTAGTCTATTACTAGTACTTGCGATGAGTTGACACGGTGATGCCTTCGAACGGTGTGTGAAATCAAAAGTGCAGTGACGTCGTGGCACGCCATTGCACAGAACCTGAAATTTTTCCTCATTTTGCTTTGGTGCATGACATATAAATCTATTGAATTCGGTCTCTGAGTTAGAGACACACTACATAGAAAGTTCGCCAAGATGCTAAAGAGAATGCTTAAAGAGCTACTTCGATCCACCTGCCCAGGCAAGCATCACGTTCTTCATGATCTCTGACAACATGCCGTCAAGTATGATATACAAAGGACTGCGAAACGCCTATATGAATTCGCCAAGTCATTGGTATCAGCTTGAACACGTGTATGTGGCCATACTCACCGCGACAAAGGAGAAAGGCTGACAGGATGAACGGAAGATACGGAAGCCATAGGGTGGCGAGGAACATGTTCGCGTGTTTATCACATATCTGCCGCCTCTAGGACAGACCCGCTCAATGTCCAAGGCACGTCTTCCATCGTCTGCGAGTAGTACTCACGAGTATGTCATGTGCTTCCCTGATGTGTCGTGGGCTGGCCCCATGAAATGTCAGTTGTATGAGCAAACCCATGAGACACATGGTGCGAGAAGTTGTAAGGAGAACCAGGGAACCTTGGTTTCCCAGGGAGGGTTGTCGGAGACTCAGCGTAGCATTGCAGATACACAACACTAGCAGCTGCTGAACGCGACGTTCCGTTCCATGAGACGTAGGTTGCCTACAAGCAAAAGCAGACACTCACAGCGAGTATAAGGCGCGCGAAACGCCCTTGGTAGTACCCGGGAGACAGCCCGGTTTCATACTTCCCAGCATTGAGGGATTCAACAGTGGACAAGTCATTTCGCATATTCACGGGCCAGGTAAGTAATGGGAAATCAAGTATGTGACTGGTCGAGTGGCGGGAGAAAAGCATTGACGGCTATGAGGATTGGCCTCTACAGCTTGGCAAACACCCATCGATGTTTTGAGGGCTGTGTGCTGTGTGCTGTGAAATCGTCAGAGGATGGCTGGCTTAGTCAGCAAAGAAGAGCGGAACTACCAACATTTTATTTATATCGTTGACTTCTTTAGTGTCAAACCAGTATATGGCATCGTATCACGCATACAGCAAGTGGGGAGCCCTCCCGGCCACTTCTCACGTATTCATTCCTAACTTAGAGCGGTTTCTCAATGCGTTCTCTTCCGGCGTGTTGCCGTGTCCAGTGCAAGTAGCATCTTGACTGCCGTGGAATTGAAATGATAAGGAGCTGGAGGCTCCAAAGTTCGTCAGGTATGCTCAATCATCATTGTCCGTGTCTATTCTCTGAATCCCTCTAGTTAGTCAGCTTCGATCCCTGGTTCTGGGCTCTCTCTATGCATTGAGCGAATTATCAACGGGGGACTTGGCTAGCCGTACCACAGGCATGACAAGGTCGAACCAATTCAATGTCCAATGCGGGTGTCCTAGCACTTGAATGAGTGTAACAAGTTAGTCCGAGTTTGAAATGGAAGCATTTCGATGGTAAGTAAGTAAACCCAATGTCATGAGAGAATACTTACGCTCTACGTGCAGTATAGTCCGACGAGCCTGTGTACTCAAACATTCTAGAGGACAATCTAACCGGGAAACGAACGAAAATAGAACCCACATAATACACAGGTATTGGATTTTGCATGTTGGTAAAGCAGTGTGGTTCTTCTGTATTCTAACACTGCACAAAAAAACAGCATCTTGCTGTACATCGTGGCCCCAGATTCACATATAGCCTACATAGTATGGATTCTCAAACCCACCTCCTCGCGAATACATTGCGTACGTGCGCTTTGACCTCATTACTCTATCTCTGTGATCCCCGTCAAATATTGTGAAGATGTCGGACAACCCCCGTTCCCCACTCGTTACAATGCGGTCGATGCGGTCAGCAGAGGAAAATGGTTCGGTACACCGGCTGTCCTCAGTAGAGAATCGGCGAAAAATATGCAAGAACGGCGGCAAACACTTCCCTTCACTGGCAAACTTTCACAACAACCGAACCTCTGCTTGGATATGCCACTACCTGTGTGAGTTCTCCTCTTGAAGCATAGCATTTCCGCTTAACCTTTTACTAGGGATTCTATTAGGACACGACCTCGATCGTGACGTCACCCCTTCAATTGATCATAATACTGGATCTGCCGTTTTGGAACCATTGACACCTATCTCTGGCGCAAATGCCATTATCGTTCAGTGAGTTGGATTTCGCTTTGTCTGAATATCTTCCTTCTGAATGACATATCAGGGATGCTGCACTAGTTCTTCCAGTCGGGGTCCGATGTCCCTCTTATGAAACCTTTTCGATGATTTCTCCGTCCAGATTTGATCACACTGCCCCCAGTATCTTCAGAGATGCGAAAGCAGACGCAGAAGCCCTCTACACCCAGAATTACAGCGTCCAAGACATATCCCTCACTGATCCGACTTTTTTTGTTCGTTCTTTATCTGCAACATGTCACCTTCAATAGTAATTCTCCGACAGGCAACGTCATTGATCACTGCACTTGGACTTCTCACAAGTCACTCCTCCAGCCCGAAAGTCGCCGTGTTGCAGTTATCTGCAGGAGCCGTCACTTTCACCCTGATAGCGCTATACTCCTTCCGGCGCAAACCGTTGCCAGATGCAGTACGTTTCCTGCTTGATGCTTGGCTTTTGACTCAGAACTTCGGGAACAGCGTCCCAGAGAGCTTACTGTGATTCAACGTCTCCTCAAATCCTTCCCGTTGTTCATCATGGTCTCCTGTTGGATTTTGTTCCTTCTTAGCGTGACACTCACGTCTCCGAAGGCAATGTCCCTCACAATCCTTTTGGTTATTTCCGCTTCCATACCTATGGTTTATGGAACTCGGCTTCCGGCTGCTCTTACACTTGCCACAATTACCCTTTTCAGTTTGACGTTCCTTGCACTGGTGTTTCTTGTCCTCTTTCTCCTGACCGGATGGTTGGTATGAGAAGGTGATCTTTCCGCCACTTACCAAGTCGGAGTGCCAGGGGAAGGAGAACTACGGGGTGCATTGCATAGTTTCGAGATGTTTTCGGAAAGTCACACCTTTCTTGCGCGATACCCTCAAGTTTCTGGTGTATTTTCAGAAATCTGAGATCTCAAATTCAATCTCCAAGAGCTTCCGCGGTTTAGATTGTCAGCTTTCTAGATTTTGCGATCAACTGACTTCAAGCGTCGTCAAGGAACTGGGAATCGCAGTTCTGTTCATCCGGACAAGACACTAACCATCGATTTCACCCCTTCCAAGTTGAACAGCCAACAGCACGCCTGAACCACCAATTTGGTCGGAATGCGGCTCGTACACTTCCGAGTGAAGTGAGCGTGACACCAAACGGGATGTACTTTGCGAGCGGTTACGATAAAAATATGTCGCCTGACGGCAACAGCAAGTGTATCAAGTCTCTCAGACTTCTGGCAAATTCACCACGGCTATGTTACAGCAATGTTCACAGGATACCGCCGTGGTACCTCGAGTACAAGAAGCTGTAATGCTATGTCCTCCTCCATCCTGTTTTCCACAGGATCCCGGATATAAGTCCGTCGTCCTACTTGGAACTTTCATGATAGGCTTCTCACCTCTTTACTTAAAATGAGAACGAATCGCCGCACCACGTTGTACATACTCTCCATCTGTCTCGAAATATCCGACCATGGCACTGAGGCAACACGGAATCGAACACACCAGAGTACAAGAGGGCAGTAGAAAGGAACAGAGGAGAACGTTATCCATCGAAGCATCGGAAGAGAAGCGCGCACATGCACCACGTTCATCGTCTCCGTTGGGATTTGGTGGCGAGTACGACACTAGTTCAACCATATTGCAGCCATCTGGACAGGCTGCCCCGCTTGTCTCTAAGACGCACCTCAATGCACCCAAGTGAGACATGTTCCTCTTTTCTCCTAGGACCTTGGCGCTGACGCTGAAAAAGACCGATCAGTAATGGCGATTCCCATTTATCATTATCATTCGGGGTCCCTACATACCCATTCCTCCCCCATTCTGGTTCTGACCCTGGCTTCGTTCCGAGCGTGGTCCGGACTGTCCCGTCGACACCAAGCACGTCAGTTATGGTCAATCCGTTGACCCCAGACCCCGAGGCTCTTTTGGACACCAAGCATTTCCCCGTTGTTGATGCAGTGCAGACCGACCCAAGTACTATAGTTGGTATTTAATTTGCGCCGTTTGGCCCTCGATTCATTCTTGACAGACGATAGCGTTGATTACTACTCTCGGGCTCTTGAGCAGTCACTCCGCCGACCCTAGAGTAGCTGTCTTTCAGTTATCCGCGGCGGCGATCTCTTTCAGCTTGATAGCACTCCATGCTTTCCATTCCAATAGAGCGGTGAGTCCCTTCCTTGAACCTATGTTTCGTAGACTCAGCGCTCGTGGCCCAATAGAACGCCAGAGAGAATACCTTTGTTCAGCGGCTGCTCAAGTACTTCCCCGTACTCATCTTCGTTTCATGTTGGAGCTTGTTTCTTTTGAGCATCACGGTGGCATCCCCGAAAGCAATGGCCATTGTGGTCTGTTTGGTCGTCCTCGCCTCCATACCTATGGTGGGAGGTGTGCGACTTCCAGCCGCCCTGACGCTTGCCGTCATGACCCTCTTCAGTCTGACGTTCTTTGCTTTTGTCTTCCTCGTCTGCGTTCTCCCAACAGAATGGCTGGCATGAGAAGAAGACTTTGTATACCAGGGTTGTGTCGTCTCGAGGCGTCTCGTTCATTTTTAGTGGGAAGCATACTCGACCTGTGTGGCTTTTTTAAAGTAGACAAAGGTCAAATCCAACGATCAAGCGCTTCCTTTTTAGATCGTCCGAGTCGGTGCCTTTTGCACTCGTTGCAGGCCTTGTAAGCTTCAGCTCGAACAGCAAGACGTGCTTCCTTGCATTCCTTTTTTCACCCACCCCGCTTGGGAGTTGCGTTCTGCACTTCTGGACGCCACCGATGCCAGTGGTCGATTTCGCCTTGTGGGATAACCTTGGCCAACGCAACGGGGGTAAAGTTGACATGAAAGATGAGGGTCGTCATCAATGTCCAAATGTGGGAACGCGCGCACCCGTGCCGTGACGTACCATTTGTGATCCTAGCATAATACCACGGGTTGATTGGGCCGAAGAGCAGCGTCTGGAGCTTCACGATGGACGACCGACCCGCTTCTGACGGTGAACCGCGTCCTACCGAATTGGGCGACCAGATGATGTCGGCGGCCAACTATGCTGACCTCCCATTGTCTCCATCCTACAAACTCTCTGCAGAGCAATCGGCGTTCTTCAAAGCTCAGACAGGGATCGAGGACGACGAAGCGCTCAAGCAACACATCCTGGATGTGCAAGCGACAGCGTACAAGGTATGCTCGAATCAGCATCCCGAGTCGAGCAGGTGACATGCGCGCTCGATGTGTAGATCTTCCCGTACAATTGCATCAGGTCGTTCTCATTCCTCCAGTGAGGGATCCAATTCGTCCTCTGTGGAGATCGTTTGGAATGCTAAGCCGTCATTTGGGTCAGGCTTGCCATAGAAACTATGGCGGTGTATAAAGACATTCTCAAGTTGGGTCGAGAACGACCGAATGCTGTCTTTTTGGAAGCTGGAACTTGTTGTGAGTACGATCCGTCTACATCCCAGTGTTACTGTCCTTACGCCGTAGTGCCCACTTAGTTGGTGTTGACGGGAGGAAAGTTGTTGCCGATGGTTTCCCACCCGAGAACGTGGTCCACTTTGACCTTCATAGAGGTAAACCCCAGGGTATACTACGATCGCACAGCTGACCAACCTTGCTATCACTCAGAATTCCTCGACCTCGGCCATGTTCTCTTCAAGACGACCCCTGCGCTCTATCCAGTCAACTTCGTCGTGGGAGACGTGTTCGATACCAGTACACTCGACATTGTACCGCCATGTGAGCAAGTTCCGTCGACAGAGGTACCAGATCTTTCTACGTTGGTATCGCTGAACCCGCTCGCTGGACACTGTTCCGTGATCCACGCATCACGGTTCTTCCACCTGTTCTCGGAGGAAAGACAACACCACCTGGCACGGGCGCTCGCTGGGTTGTTGTCGCCTCAAAGCGGCTCCATCATATGTGGCCAACATGCTGGCGAACACGAAAAAGGAGCGGTACACAAGGAAATTGGGGGAATGGCACTCAGTGCCTTTTGCCACTCTCCTCAATCTTGGACTGACCTCTGGGATGGTGAGGTGTTTCCAAAAGGAGTGGTTAAGGTCGACACCGAGCTAGTGTTGGTGGAGTCGGACGAGGGGTATGAATATTGGCTGATGCGGTGGTCGGTGGTAAGATTGTAGATGCGGCAGCTCGAGATGGTGGGCATAACATGGATCAAGTAGAAGAGCCACGACGATTGATTGTAGAGTAGATTTCGAGAGTTCGAGATTTGTTTTCTCCCTCCTCGCAGCGGGAATCTTTATGTTTGACCGTGCAAAGCATAATATCGAAGGGTTGCAGTATGCCATGTGATACACAACGATATGAATGAATCACGTACAAGGATACGAGTACGGCCGTTACATCCAGCACCGCCTTGCATGTGCAATGCGTAATTCTGGGTTTTCCTCGATCTTGATCTTCTGCTCAATAACGTTCAGCGTCGAACACACAACATGACATACCGGGCGGCGGGAGCATATCACCCTCGTACTCTTTCTTGACGGTTATTTTAGATGACCTTAAATTGATCAATCACTCAGAGAGGTAGGCATGTGAAGCAGAAGATTTTACCGTATGTATCAGGTTCCGCCGAGGGTTGGCATCCAAACTTGCTGGAGGCACGATTTTGGACTCTAGAACGCCTCAGTGGTCCACAACAAGGAGAATCCAAAAGGTTTCAAGACAAAGCACGCACCCGCATTGCATCTTGGAACATCAGGAAACAATGGACGAGCAGGCGGAAACAATTGATCAAGTTGATGAAGGGAATTATGCTCAGTGCGTCTTCGTCTATGCAAGCAGGAATCAAATCAACCAGCGGATAGAGGAGAGCGAGCCCCGATCCTACTTAATTCGTATGGATCCAGCTTCTGGATAAATTTGGGAGATGCCAGTGATGACGCCTCTTCACGCCGAGATTCAGACCGATCGAGGAGCCTTGCATGAGACGGACGTTGAACGGGTGGCGCGTAAGGTGCAAAAAGATTGGTGGACTGGGATAAGTCATTACGGAAATATATTCTAGCAGTGCAGCAAGTTAGTTACTCACCGCCAAGTTTTGTTCTGCCGGTTTCTCTCCATATGCCTGATGGCCTGCTGTTGATGGCGTCACCATTAAAGGTCGTGGTGGAATGGCTGACGGCTGTTCCTGACCCGTGTTATTTCGCTGGTCAAGCATCGGAGGCAGGGGTAGTGGATGTGGGATCGGATGAACAAGGTTCCTGAGAGTGATTGGGAGAGAGGTCCAGGATAGCGCTAGGTATGGAGATGTCAGCTCAAGGGAGGAGGGGCTCGAAGTGTTTGCAGTCCAGCCATCTAAAAGGATGCGGGCCAGATTATAACCACAACGGCAATGGCACGCGACAAGAGAATGCACCCACGAGTTGCAGGGTCTCCGTTGTTCTTCCAGTTGTAGAGAAAGACGCACGTCGAACGAGATTCGTTTGGATCAGGACAATGTTTCCAGAACTTGGCCCAGCGATCCTCGCCGAGAAAAGGGATGATGTTCGTACCCTCTTCAAACTGTAGGATAACTTCGTCGCGCTACGAAAGTATCTGTCGACAGTCTTCACTCAATCAGAATCGAAGTAGTACTCACAGTACCCATGCCGTAGATCTCGACTGTAGGTACCCGTCCTCCACATAGTCTGGAATGCTCAAAGGCAAGCCGCGCCCAGGAAGCGATTCGATTAAAATCCCACTCACTACGGGGGCGGAATGCTGGAATGGCCGGTCGGAAAGGCCAATTCCGGATCCTCACCGCACGTGATCCCCAACTACCTCGTCCGGATCCGGTAGTATGGGCCAGTACCGCTGTACCATGCTCAATGCAAGTCTCGGTCGACCTCGGATTTGATTCTCCTACTGATCTTATAGGTGCAGGGTGGCTCGCACCTCCCCCCTATTGATGGCGGACTGCTAGGGATGTCTCCCCAAATCACGGACAAGCTCATTTTGCAATCGATGAGTGCCCTGAACAATCATTTCGGCCATCTCCTCGAAATTTCTGCTCCTCGGCCACGTCTTTCGATGAATCCAATGTTGGAGCTATAGACGCCATTTACGAGGTCCGTGTCAAGGCGAAACTTTTCGTCGAATTGGTGTGGAGACCTGAAGCTCTGTCGTCTCTGCACCTCAGCAACAAAAAAAACTGGGCCGCCCTGTTTAATCGAATGAGCATTGCCTCTCTTATCATCAAGTTCATGATTGGATGGCGTGCCACACATATGTTTTCCTCGCTAAGAGACTCCTACGAATGGCGCTCCAACAACATAAAACCTATTGAAGGCACTCGCAAATTGGGTGTCATTTTAGTTCCAAAAGATCGTAAGACCCCCACTTTCAGCTCCGTCTTGACGTACTGCGAAATCAGGGATAGCGCCAACGATCCGAATATCTTGGAAGCCTCGATACGAATGCTACAAGTGGCTGGCTATGCCACAAATCGTCAGATTAATCGTAGTGTCTTCCTCGGGGCGATCTTATACGGCAAGTACCTCACCCTCGTTCTCCATGCTCGCGGCAACTCTTACTATACCCAATCCATCAACATCAACAAAAAACCTAAGCTCTTCATCAAGACATTTCTCGCCCTGTCTTCTGGCGTTAGCCCGGTTCTCGGATTTGACCCCGCCTTTATTGCCACTGTAGGCCTACAAGGCCCGGCTTACCGCATTTCTGTGCAGGGGAAATCCGGGAGCGAGTCTTGTTACGACCTTCATGTTAACAACCAGATGTATTACGGGAGTTATGACATGACGGGAGAGGGTACCAAAGTGGCAGTTTGCAAGGACAAAGAAGGACGTTTCTATGCTCTGAAGGAGACTTTCCTCCTTTCGCCCGGACCCAATGACGTCGATAACCATACCGCATCCTCCAAAATACCGCCAGGGATTTGTCGGCTGACGAAGAAAGGATTTTCGGCAAGGCGGACGAGTTCAAGGTCTCTCATGGCAACATAGAAACTTTTGGTACGCGGAGATGGGATGATGGAACCTACCTTCGCTGCATTCCTGTCCTTGTTGGTGCTACGGTCGTCAACAGTCCCTACCATCAAGATGACGTTAAAGACTCCATTTCGACAATCGTGTCGAGGTTTACTCAATCGCTGCCATCAATCGAGCAGCGCACCCACTACCGCATCGTCTCTGAGACCTGTGGAATACCTATCTCTTGGTTCTCTTGTCGACGGGAACTCGTCAACTGCATGATGGCTACTGCAATGGGCGGGCTTTCTATGTTGTATTCGAAAAATAGGGGAATTCAGCATTCGCTGCAGCGCATTTTAATGGCCTGTTGAAAGACCTCCTCCACTGCGACCCCAGCGAGGCAAATACCTAGTTGTGTGTCAACAACCCCCTAGACCCTAAAGACGCAGTCCCTGACTGGCCCAAGAATGACGAGGGCAAACCGGACGCAGAGTACCCTAAACGATCCGGTGTCTTGGGTGATTTGGCAGGGCTCCGGCGTCCGGGCGCCCCCAGCTACGTGCCTGGATATATTACTGTAAGCGTCTTATCGATCTTTTTCTCATCTAGCAGCCGAGTTGTTGTCAAAGGAGGCGTTGCGGGGTCAAATCCGCCGCGAGCCCTGGCATGACCTCGAAGCTCTATTCTGGGTCCTTTGGATTATTAGCGTTAATAGTATGGGTCCTTACTATCAGCGACGTGAGTGGGCCCCACCCATCGGTTCTCCTTCCACCTTTCTTCGCACGGCTGCCGACACTGTAGGCTTGGAAAAGGGCGCTCCTATGTGGGCAACACCAGGTCTGCATGAATACAACGCGGAGGCTGTCTTTCATTTCAAGAGAGATATCCCGCAGATGACATATTTGGGATGCACGAGTCCCTACTGGAACAGCAATGACGACGCTGGTCGCGCATTCAGAAAGGGCATGTTCGCATTACGAGAGCGCGTCGTGTGGGAGGACAATCGTGCGCCCTCGAATCCCATCACGCACATCGAGTTCATCCAGATCTTGAGGGACATTCGGGACGGGATCCCTGCTGAAATGGATTGCCACGGCGCGTCTGAAGAAGCGATCGAAGCTGGCCGGGAAAGATACGTCAAGTTGTTGGAGTCGGGTCAAGATGTGGGTATACAGCTACCTGTGCTGCTGCACAAAGATGATCGCGTGACGACCTCAGCCCTTCCCGATGCTGCGAGGTCCGGGATGAAGACCAGTAACGCCAAGTGACCATTGGGAGCAGGGCCCAGACAAAGGGATGAGGGTGGACCGCGCCTAGTCCTCGCCCAATAAGAGGGCTGCCACGGATGTCCATCATCCAGGATAAAGGACATCCAGTCTTCGAAGGGGTTGACGATGAAGTAACGGTTACTGCCATTATCATCATCTCGCATCCAGCATATCTTTGTTATCCTCCACACATTCTACTCATTGTCGCGATATTTTGCCACACGTTCGTGTTCTCACCTAAATCAGGCGAGAAGGGGTTGCCCCCAATACCGCCATGTCGACGACTTGCCATTCGTCCTCTGATACCGGAGAATGGCCAAGGACATTCATTGGAGAAGAGACTTGCCACTTGGCAATATGACCCAGGGGATGACGCATTTTGTATTGAAATGTCGTCTGTGTTTACACATTTTGCACGTACTAGCATGAAGGCATGAAATTCGTGAGCATACTATGACAAGTTAGCACCACATCGCACGATATATGAAAGCACGTACGAAAAAGAGATCTCGACATCCATAAATATTTTGCAAACGACAGAGCATGGAGATGAGGTGGTATCACAGTTTGGCATCACGCTTCTTGGGAACGGCTTGCTCGGGGTTATGCCCATCCCCGCCCTTGCCGGTATACTTGCGCATCTCCTCCAACCCCCTCCGTGTACCTTCCTTGCCTCTCTCTATCCCCTGATCCCTCCCCTCCCCGTCACCTACCTCGCCTTTCCCGTGCTTGATCCCCTGCTTGCCCGCATCGATCCCATCCCGGATCCCCTCCTGACCCTCCTTGGGAATCATCGCCAACAACGCCTCTGGATCCAACTCGCCATCTTCGCCGCGCGCCGCGTCGAACTGCTTCCGCACCTGCTCCATGATCTTCGGGTACGCCTTCCTCGCCTTGGAAAGCTTCTTCTCGTCCCCTTTGACCTCGCTCATCCGCGCCTTGACCATGTCCCGCGTCTTGTCGAGAAACGCGCCGAGTTCAGCCATGTCCGGAACCGCGTCGTCCGCGCGTGCCTCGTCGCGCGCTTCCCCCTGCGTCTTGCGCTCGCGCGCCTGCTGCGTGTACTCTTCGATCTTGGCACCCAGACCTGGCACGCCCTCGTCGTGGTCCCCGTCCATGTGGGCCTGCACCCGTTCCTTGACCTCTTCGATGCGTTTTTGCACCACAGGACCGCCGGGCGTTCTGTCCCATGGCGTCCGCTGCGACCCCGTGCCAGTGTCTGTGCCAGCGCTGCTTCCCTCGCCCTCCAACATCCGCTTCCACTCGGCCCCTATGCTCTCCCACTCGATCGTCCGCTTCGCATTCGCCGCTACAGGCGGCCTCAACATCCTCGCTGCCGCCTTGTGCGCATCCACGCCCTCTTGCTCACACGCGATCCGAAGCGGGTTCGCAGGCGTGAGGAGCGCAAGCGCGATTTGCTGCGCGGGCGTCGGCGCGTTGGGCGGTTGCACCTCGAAATCGGGCGATCGGCCGTACCCGATCGTCGCCGTCTTGATCAGGATCGATCTGTGTGTATGGCGTCAGTTGGATTTTAAAATCATGTATGCGAACACGAAAGAGAACGCGGACGGACGAGGTGAGTCCATAGACGGGTTTGACGCCCTCGTGTTCGCGGCCCGTAAGGAACCGGTGCAGCCGTATCGCACCGCCTTCGCTCCAAGGCAGATCCTCGTACGTGTGAAATGGATGCTTGGGATCGACCGCGCGACCTGGGGCCAAGTGCGGCGTCGAGGCCAAGAACGAACTTAACGGCTGTGCGAATATCGACGTCACCTCGGACGCGTTGAGGTTTGGCTGTCGACGCGCGTGAGCACGTCAACGGACGTGGTAAAGCGGGCGAGGCGAGGACGACACGTACCTGCAAAGACGTGTCCAGTACGAGCACGACCACCCTACACAGCGGGGCGTGAGCGCGACATCAACGATCAGCGTGCACACATAGACGACGCACGGCGTCACCAGCATCGTCCCCTTTGCCAAATGCGGCTCCATCACGCACAACAACGGCACCCGTGCCTTGTCCGCGACGAGTCCAATCTATCCTCGTGTGTACCGTCAGTACCGCTCTGTCCACATCCAATCGACAACACACGCACCTCTTCAAACGCTTCCCGTCGCTACCGTCCATAAGATCCATGCATGCGTCAACATCCACACCACAACCAAGCACACACAACGCAACACGCACCGCAGCATCCTCCACCGTCCCGTCCCCCCCATCCACCTTCCCCCCCGGCAACGCCGTGTCCCCCGCATATGCCCGCAACGCATCCGCACGTCGGCTCAGCACGACGTACAGCTCCCCCGAACGCCCACCCACGAACAGCGGCACCAGCACCGCGGCGCTCTGCCTTCGAGGCAGCCGTGCGCGCGTCCGTACCGCGCGGTACGAGAGCAGGTTGGCGATGCAGCGTTGGCTCGTGGGGGAGATACCCGGGATGGCGTTCACGGCGTGCATGACGCGCTCTACGTCGGGATAGGGATACGTCATGAAATCGGAACTGGGCTTGGCAGAGGGCATCTGTGGGACTGTACCAGACATCGAACAATCGAAAGGATGGGTGTAAGAAAAGTTGGATTGAACGTACCCGTCGCGATTCAAATCAAAAAAAAAGCTGATCGAGGCGCTGTGCACGGTGCAACGATCATCAAAAAGGTACCATCCAGGTCGTGAAGCTATGCTCACCGCCCATATGATCATTATATACTGTATTTTACTTGGGATAAATAATTGTCTCTAGGTCCGTTCCTTGTACTTTACTTTCTACCAATGCAAAAAACGATCGCGATTAAACGAGAGCTCAAAGTCCAAAAAAAAAAAAAGAGCGTTGAGATGAAACGAAAGGGAAAAGTCTGTCTGTCCGACTACGAGTGCGACAAGATCGCATCGATCGACGCGTTCAAAAACTCTCTTCGAGCACCCAAATCCGCCCTCGGAAACATGGCCATCATCGCCTCCCGTGCCATCCTACCATATTCGTTCGTCAGTCAAACGCCAACACGAAAAAAAAGACGCGAAACACCCACTTTTTCGTGACAGTCATCAAATCCTGTCGACCCAAATACGCCCTCAACGCACCCACAATCTCCTCGTTGCTCGGATGTGGATTCATACTCGGCTGCCCCGGCGACAACGCGTTCACAGACGTCGCCATCGATAAACTCGACATCCGGTGCTCACCTCCGCCATGCGGCGGCGTCTGCATCATCATCCCAAACCCACCGCCGGTCTGCGACCCGTTGCTGTGCAGCATCCCCATGGACATGCTCCCGGTCATCATCGTCGCACGCGGATCCACCATCCCGTACACGCTCCCCGTATGCTGGTACCCAAGCGGACTCGCCATCATCATCGTCTGACCACCCGGCGTACCACCATACTCGGAACCACCACCCACACTCCCATGTCCAAACGGCATCGGCGGCAGAAACTGCGACATGACCGGCTGACGGCCGTCATACATCGACCCCTGCCGCGAACCACCGCCGACAAGACTGTGCTGCGACAGGTTCCCCCGCGGGTTCATCGCATTCGTGTCCCGGTAATAGTCGCCCCGCTGCGACGGACGCGGTGACCCTTGACGCGAGGGAGGGAACTGCGGTTGCGTACGCGACTTGCTGATCCCCGTCTCGTCCGAATGATGATGCGACACCCCTTCCCATGTTTCCGCTTCGTACTCTGACGCAACGTTCATTCAATCAATACCATGCGCGCGACGCATCGAACTCACCGCTGAACTTCTTGAGCGGAATCATCGACTCATCAAACCGCTCGTCCTCGCTTATCACCACCTTCTTACTCCCGCCATCCCCAATCACCACGCGCGTATTCCCCCACGAAAAGTCGTCCATGCACCAAAACGAATAGATCGGCAAGAAGAAACTGTACACCGGGTACCTGAACCACAACGTCAGTCAGTCACGATGCCGGTCCAGTCCACAGCACACGCACGATAAAAGATAGACAACCATCCATCCCACGAGCATAAACTCGCGTTTGATGATGAAAATCAAGGCCTACGACCTTGGTCAGCCCCCCCACGCTCTGTACCCAACACCACCATGACGTACCTGCAACCCATACGTCACGGCCAACATGATGATCGAGATCAACGGCAACGAACTACTCCCAGTCGCGACCGCCACGATCAAATACGCAAGCTATCCAACACAGTCCCGTCAGCAACACGACACCTCATGCCAATACCCACTCACATAAACGACCGTCGCCGGAAGAATCTACAACACGCCGTCAGCCCACACACCACACACAAGAAAAAAACAACGCACGATCGTCCCCAACAAATCAATAAACACGAAAAACCGCATCGAGAAACAACAAAACCCGCACAACTCGGGCAGAATGACGAGCTCCAACAGGTTATGCACCGTCGAATTGATCCACCTCCGTCGCTGCGAAAACAAGATCCGCCACGACTCGGGCGCCATCGTGTGCGCCACCGCGTCCGGGATGAATTTCGTCTTGAACGTCGGGAAATGCTTGAGCATGAGTGTGGTCAGGAAACGGTCTTCCCCGAGCGAGAACAAATTCTTCTTGTGGAGCGTGTCGACGTTGCACTCGGCGTATTCGTCAATGATCCGGTTCGAGATGATGATCGGACGACCCTTGTCGGCCGTGCGGACGCGGTACAGTGAGAAACATCCGGGAAGACACGACACCGATCCAAACAGCGACTCGAACGCCTTGGAGAGGTGGTGCGAGATGTAGTACTCGTATACCTGAATCATCGTCCACCACGAGCCTTCTTCGTTCGAAAGCTTGGTTTCGCCACAGATCCCAATGATGCTCGAATCGTCCGCAGCCGACGCGACTAGCCGATTGAGCGACTCGGACGTGACCGTCTACGCGACGCATGCGTTCAATCCCGTTAAAGCACACCCAGAGAAAACAAGCACACGCACCGTATCCGCGTCCACCGTGAAAATATACTCGTAAAACGCCGGATCAATCCCGATCACGTTCCGCATCTGATGGTAAATCTCGAGCTCGAGCGGCGACATCGGCGCATCAAAATGCACCCGGTTCAGATACCGCATGAGCAAAATCTGACTGTCACGCTTGCCCCGATTGCCAGGCTTGGACCGTTCCGTCGGCTTGCCCACCTTGACCACGACCATATACCTACACGCACACGTCAGCACCGCAAAGTCGCGATCAAATCAACACCGCCACTCACGGAACGACGTGCCCCTCAAACTCGTACAACCCGGAATACACCTTGCCATAATTAATCTGCTTCGACCCCTCGCCAATCGATCGAAACATCAACGGCTCCGGATCGATCTTGGGATCGACGCCCAAAATGTCCAACACGATCCTCGGCGTCGTCCGGTCGTTCCCGCTCCCAATGATGTTGCCGTCGCAGATGATGAGGAGCAGCTTGCGCTTGTCGTCGTAGTGCAGCGCCGCGAGCGAATCGATCGTCCGGCGCAGCGAGTCTTCGCCTTCGGTATAACACGGAATCTGGCAGAGCACAAACTTGTCCAACATTTCAGGCGAACGCTTGCCGGTCAACTGCAACGCAGACAAGACTAACAAAACCCAACCCATCAGCCATCAACCACACCGTACCCATGATAAAAACACTGACACTTGAGCGCGATCGACGCACAGAGAATCCCAGTAAAGACGAGCAACAAATAACTCTGCACCGTGCACCGCGGCGACTTGCGAAAATCGACATCGCCCAGGTAAAACCGGTTCTTGATGCAATTCGCGTTTTGCGACGCCGTCTGCGAATCTAGACCCGCCATGACCGAGTTCAGGTTCTTACTGATGTCCTCGCCTGATTGCTGCTTGAACACGTCGACGATGGCCGTGTTCAGAAACGTGTACGCCGTGTCGCCCTGGTACGTCGACACCGTGTTCACATAGTCTGTCAAGTCATACACGCCGCCGTCCCAAATCGCCCAAATGCTGGTCACACGAACACGATCAGCCGCCCAACCAACCGACCGACCACCCGGGCAACACTCACCGCTGACTGTCCGTATTCATCCCCTCCGCATACACCGTTTTCGGATCCCACACCAACGCCCCCTTTCGAAACTGCTTCATCTTGGGCAAGAACCGGGAATTGTACCAATCCGTGCTGTCCAACGCCGTTCCCTGCGTCGGCTGCGTCGCGCCCGACTTGTGCGCCGCGTTCGGCACGAGCGCCGAAAAGTTCTTGGACGTGAGCTGCAGCGTCGCTTGTGTCACCAAGCCTGAACACGCGACGGTGAGCGGTATCGGGAAATACCCCGTCAGATCCTGCCCGACGAGCACGGCGAGGTCCGAGGCCGCGTTGGACGGAAACCCGACGATGTCGCTGTGGTCGCCGTGGATAAAGTTGGACATGTCGTACACCGAGCCCTGCACCGAGACCCACCAGTCCGTGGTCCCGGTGTGTTCCGCCACCTCGTTGAAATTCCAGACCTTGTCAAACTTGGGACACAGCAGACGACCAAACTCGACAATGTAAAAGATGACGATCCCGTTCAAGAGAAAGATCAAAAAGAAGATGGACACCTTCTCCCGCCAGGCGAGTCGAATGTCGGGGCGTTTCATCCGCCCGATGTAGTGGAGCACAAAGGAGGGGATCAAGCCGGTCAACAGCCAGACGAAAAAGAGCCACCACCGTCGGGTAGTGCTCGTGGGCAACTCTTCGACAGCAGCAGGCGATGCATGGACCGCCATGGTGGCTTCCTTGGACAAGAAAGGAGACGGACCGCCAGGGGTCTTCTTGTCCCACTCGGATCCCCACCCGTCCTCTGGATCAGTGTACGCCGGCGTACGCATGCTCGGCGAAGGCAACCCACCCACCCCGTACGGAACCTGCTGATTCGGATCCTGATACCTCGACCCGTGACTGCCCACGCGCGCAATCAGCAGATTATCGCGGCTCTCATTGTCGAGCAGCTCAGGCCCATGCGGATCGGTGTGTGTATACTCGGTACCTTCGTCGCCGACCGCGCTGTCGTCGTCTTCGATGGCGTCGGGTGCCAAGCGCTTCTGCTCCTTCTCTGCCGCACGGACGCCGTCCTCGACGGTTTTCCACGCGCTGTACGACAACCAGATGGAGCGATGACCTACAGCGTAATCTGTGCCCTCCTTCCATCCGTGGGAAGCAGCGCATTGCCGAATACGCTCCGCATCTGACCCGCGCATCGTCGGGACGTAGCGTTCGCAGAACGCACGCAACTCCAGGTCAGTGACAAAGTTGATACTGCGACGCACGACGAGCTCCGGGATCAAGAGCGCCTTGATCTGTGCCTTGACGCGGCGCTTGTCGAACGAGTTCGGTGAGTTGGAGTCGTTGGGTCGGAGACAGGTGAGCGTCCATAGGCGGGTGCGGTCAAAGGAAGCAAATATTTCAGAGAGCGTGAAGTTGAGCTGTGTAGAGACGGTGCATATCTTGGCGGGGTCTAGGGGTGGGTGTTCCTCGTTTGGCATTGGAACCGAGCCGTCTGGAGACGCGATGCGTGTCGGCTGACGAAGCGGACGCGACGAGAGTTGTGCTTGCACGATCGCGTTGTCGTCTTTGGGATGTCTCTCGACCGAGAGCGAGGGACCGGAGACGAGCTTTGCGACAAACGGATCGGAAGAGTTGCGAAACAGCGACACGAAAGCCGAGTCGAGCATATCAGAGTCCTTTTCGATAAAGGACGAGACGTCGTAGGAGCAACTGCCGGCATAGTGGTTGATGCCAAACAGAGTCCTGTCGTTGTCGCCACCCTGACTGGGGCTGGCGACAAAGGAGGTGTGAACGCCGTACTTGGAGACGAGATCTTGATGAAGCTCGTCCGCCTTCTTGTCGCCCGCCTTGCCCGACTTGTAGGACGAGCATGCCTTGCTCAAGGTACCCAAGATGCCGCCCGGTTTGCGTGTGGCGCGCTCGCTCAATTGAGCGCCACGCAAGAGCTCTACGCAAGCCGAATTGTCCACGGTGGCGATGGCTGGCAAGGAAATGCCATCGCCCACTATGTGACTGTTGTACCCCACGCTGTCCTCGAAGGTGTTGCGCAAGACGTAGGACTGGACGAGCTCGTCTGCAAAATTGATGCAGAATTCGTCGAACCCGTTTTGGCCAAGGACGGATATGAGCGGTGCGGTGCCGGTCAACGCCATCGAGCCAGTACCGGTGGGACCGCGGGTTTGAAAGCCGGGAGAGTCGAAGAAGATTAACTGGGTGGTAGGAGCGACGTCGCGATTGGAGGGGGCGATCTTGTGGTTCGCGGTCTCGACGACATACGCGAAGAGGATGGCGTAGAGATCGCGCATGAGGGAGTCACGCTGAAGGGCGCTCTGCTCGACGTTGAGAAGGACGGTGTAGAGTTCTTTACGAACATAGTTGGTCCTGTTCGTCAACGCCTGGGCAAGGTCGTCTGACGAGACGCCGAGGAGACGTGCGGCGTGGTCGAGGACGGAGGTGTTTGCGACAGAGGCAGACACGTCCCTGGCATCCGCCTCTGTAAACTGGATGTTGCTGAGAACGAGGATGGCGACAAGGATGGTGAATATGGAGGAGAGATGCTTTGGTTTGAAAGCGAGTGTGCGCATGGCGGTGCGTACCTCCTCCATAGCGATGGCGTCGTCGCTAAAGGGACCATTGGGGAGACGGTAACAGCCCGAAGAGGCCAACAAGGCGTACTCGGAGGGGTCCTCCGTGTTGAAATAGTCACGCTCCTGCGGTGCAGCGCCGGCCAAGAACTGGTAAAAGATGTGAAAGGTGCGTTCTTCGTGGGCGAGACGGCCGAGTCTGGACTTGTCGAGCGCAAAAGGGACGACTTTGGCGGACTCGATGCGACCGCGGTCGTTGAAATGGAGTTCGAGGTAACGACTGTGGCGGGAAGCGTTTGGATTTGAGACGGTCTTTGTGTTTCCAAAGGCGTCGAGAAGCGTGTGAAGGGCCTTTACTTGGCTGGCCATTCTCAGCTCCTTCTTTGAGTGGGCGGAAAGGCGGAGAACCTGGTCGACGATGAGACGCGACGTCGAAGACTTGCCCGAACCGGTGACACCACTGGAGGGGGTCAAGAAAGACTGCGTGTGATGCAGAAAGAGCGACGTACCGAGGAACGATAGACTGAGCGTGTCTCGTGCGACGCATGAGCAAATAGATTTGAGCAGCGAGTTGGTATGGGTGTGGCTGTAGGACGCTGGCGCTGGCGAGGGAGAGGCCGGTTTCCTTGTAGCAGCGTTCTTCATATTCTCTTGCGGAGATGTCGTTTACGTTTGCGAGCGTCTTGTATGGATTGACGACGAGGAGGTTGGTTGTACCGATTCTGGAGTAAGGGATATCGGAGCGAAAGCGGGCGCTGAGGACGGCGAGGACGGCGTCGTCGGAAGGGTAGACGGTGACGGGATGTGAAGTAGCCACGAGTTGAGCGAGGTCGCCGGTGTTGACGGCGTTGGCATTGGAAGAGGCCATCAGGACCTCGTCGAAGTCGAAAAATGAACGTGAAAGGGAATGAAAAAAGAAAAAGAGAGTGCGGTTGACGTGACGAAAAGGACCACCACCCAAGTATGACGTAATACATTGCCATCATGACACGTGTTGCATCGTTACCAGTACCGGAATAGAACAAGAACAAGAGAGTAGTCTATCAAAACATGGAACTCGCCCGCTCGATAGCCTCGTCCCACCCCTCCTCAAACAACGCTTTATGCTCCTCCGGATGCACAATCGACCCAGCCACCTTCGCCCTGTTCTTCCTCTGCAGCTCCCCGCGCCACACGTCCACCGCCTTCGTCGCCAAACTACCAACACCATCAGTCCAAATCCCCCAAAAAAACGAAAACCGAACCCACCTCGGTGCATACGTCCTCGCAAACAACGCCGCTTCCGGCGCTCGGCCGGTCGCGATCAACACGTCCACGCACGCCTTCACATTCCCCAACTGCAACCACGTCGCAAACGCCACATTATGCGCCCCTTGACTCACTGTCCCCACCACACCGCACCGCACCGCATCATGTACCACCATCAGTAACAGTCAAAAACCCAACACACGTCGGCAAACTCACCCGCTTTCGCAGCCAACGCCTCCAACCCCGCCCGATCCCCCGTCGACAACAACAACAACATCAACGCGCTCACGTCGTTCCCCCTCTCAAACGCTTCCCGCGCCAGATCGAATCGCCACACCGACAATGCGCGGTCCCCGAGCGCTCTCCACTTGACCTCGGCTTCTCCCTCGGGCATCCCGCGCACAATGTCCACCCCCGCGTCTAGGTCGTCCAGCTGCAACGATAAATCAAACTTGTGGTCCGGGTCCGTCGTCACTTGCATCGCCAATTCCTTGAGGTCTGGTACGTCATGGCAGGAGATGTCACGTGCGGTCAAAGGAGTACCTACCTCGGCCTTCTAGGAACCGTGCTACCTTGTTCAGCTGTTCCTTGGGTAGCGTAGGCAGGATCTCCGCGGCAGCATCCATGTCACCACGTAAAACCGCCGTTTGGTACTCGACCACGCTCAAAGACAGCGCGTATGCGTACACATTGATATCCTTGTCGGCCAGGTACACCCGATTGTGCGCGGGTATGTATCCAAGGATGTACATCGGGCTACAATCGCGATCAGCAGGAGCGACACCTGTCCGAGTAGAACGTACGTACATGTCGCACGGACTGATCGTATACGACTCGTTGCCGACAAAGTAGTTGACCCGGTTGCCCACCGTGCTATAGATGAAACAATCCCCGACCCATTTTGCAGTCATGACGCTAAGAGTGATCGTGAGACGGCCATCCAATCCACCATAAGAAACCACACTTGCTTGTCCGAGACTTCAGTGACGACATCGAACGCCTCTTCCACACCCTCGTCCGTCACCTCCACCCCCGAGTCCAATTTTGCATTGTATGCGTCCCGGTCGAACCGCAGAATGTAAAACGAGTCCTCGGACGCGATCGCGACTAGCGTTCCAGACCCCGACCAATACACCTACACCCAGTCCGTCCGTCAAACGCGCCAAAAACAAAAAAACAAAAAAAAAGACCCACGTTTTTCGCATCCACATCTATCCGTCGCACAATCTCCCCACTCTCCCAATCCCAAAACACCACAAAGCCCTTGCCCCGCGCACCCAACAACGGACCGCCATGCAACCCATCGATCGACCAGCTCCCCGCCCCTTTCATCCCCGCCCCGCCCCGCTCCTTGAAGTTCTTGTACACCTTCAGCTTCAACTTGCTCTCCAGCACCGCATACGTGTTCGAGTCCCCCGCCCACGCGAACGAGAGACCGTTCCCAAACGACTTGTTCCGCCATGCGAGCGCCGTGTAGATGATGTACTCCCCATCGCCGACGACCGTCACGAACCGTCCGTTGGGAGAATGAATCAAGTTGGTCGCAAAAATCTCCGTCGTGCCCAGTTCTTTGATCGGCAGCGGAATCCGGTTCCCTTCGGCCGTCGTGTCGTCCGCGAGACTCTGCACGTTGGCCGACAGAACGAGTTGGTTGCGCGTATAGATCAGCTTCCCGGTCGGATCCATGCTGAACGTCGGTTCGTCCCGACCAAGCTAAAAAGTCAACTCAATTCAACATGCGCGAAAAAAAAGAAAAAGAGGAAAAACACACACCTTGATGACGACGATCCCCTCATCAAACCCAACCGCCACCTCGTTCGCATCCTTGCGCAACGACACACACCACGCCCGCTCCAACGCATAACTCAACGTGTTCTCCAACCGATATGTATTGCTGTTCCAAATCTTCACCGTCCCGTCCTCGCTCCCGCTCACGATGATCGGCAAGTTTGGATGAAAGACCGCAAACGACGGGTTGTTCGTGTGTCCCTCCATCGTCTGCACGCAGCTCTTGCTCAGATAGTCCCATACTTTGATCGTCTTGTCGTCTCCCGTCGTGACGAGGTACGGTCGGTCCGGGCCAGGATAGAAATCGACATAATTCACCCCCTTGTCGTGTGCGTCCATCGTGAAATTCGCAGTTGCGGCACCGAGCGACCACATCTTGACCGTCCGATCGAGACACGCAGACGCGAACGTGTTCGCGTCTTTCGGGTTGAACGTGATGTTCATGATGTAGTGCGTGTGGCCCTCGTACACCTATCCAAAACGTCCTTGACTCGTAAAAAAGAAAAAAAAAAAAAGCGACAGAGAGAGGGACGCACCTGGATACACTTCCACTGCTTATCCCAATCCCAAGCCTTGATCGTCATATCGTCGCTCCCCGTCAACACAATGCTCGCCGTCGGATGCACCGCCAAACACCGTATATAATCCGGATGCGCCTCGAACGACGCCACCTTGTCGTGCGTGTTGTAGTTGAACACCCGCAGCTGGAAATCGTCCGACCCCGCGATGAACCAGTTCTTGCGCGGGATGAACTTGACGCAGCGCACGGGCACGTTGGACACTTCAAACGTCTTCACGAGCGCGCCCGTCTCGTGGTTGTAGATGTGCACGGTGCCGTTGTAGAGGCCGGTGAGCAGCCATGGCTCGGTGGGGTGAAAGTCGGCCCCTTTGACGCGGTCGGAGCGCGAGAATAGTTTGCGCTGGTGGTTTTGAATCGTTTATGGGCGTTGGAATGGGACGGCGTCGAGACACTCACCGAGACATCGAACAACATGCTGATGGAACAACCAAAATGTGTTGTATCGACGTGTCATTTTCGGTCCCCGTATTATGTAATTATCTAAGTGTTTATCGTCTGATACTCGTGATGCAGGTGCTTGGTAAAATGAGCCTATCAAGAAAAACATCTCTCCCAGTCCCCATCCCCATTCTTCCGAGCGTACGCCTGGCTCTCCACAAACATGTCCAACGTACACAACCCCTCGTCGTTTGCCCCACAAAACGCCAACGGTTGCACCGCGTCGTTGACCAGCATCCTTACATAGTACGCCCCGTCATCCCTGCACCGCAGCTTCTCCACGATCAACCGTCCTCCAAATGGCGTCATCCTCGATATCCGAAACGTGCGCGTCACGTCCAGGCGGTCCGTGACAGGCGGTTCTTTGGGACGGAAGAGTCCAATGGCCGAATAGATCGCAACCATCTGGTTGTCGTGCGAGAAATCGGCGTAAAAGGTTCGGTCGAGAGGAAACGTGTCAGGGGACGCGTCGAGTGTCTGATTTGTTTGTGTCCCGTCTCGCACGGGCTGGCCCGTCAACCTCGCCAGCAACTCGTTGACATAACCGACACCCTGGACGGGCCCTAGGGAGTTACCGTGCCTAGAATGCCCAAGCTCGACCAAATCGTCCGTTCAAAAACATAGTCGACGTACCCAGTCTTGTAATACTTGAGCAAATCATCATAGTACTCGTGCGCTAGCCATTCCTCCGGGGTGAACAAACCACAAAACGGGCTCGGGATCTCGTGGTACAGAGTCTCGAATGCGCACAAGGGCATGAGTTCCGCGACATCCTTGTTGTCGAGCTTCGCGCCTGGCACAGCCTTGTTGATTCTCTCTACGATCGGGGCAGCAAACTGGTCGCGCCAGGCCTTGGCTGGTTTCTTGTGGCTTTTGGCATTGGGGCACATGAAATCGTCCAGGGTGTTGTTCGCCTTGAGGATGACGTGAGCACAGATCAACACGATCCGACGACAAAAGTTATTACTCACACCCTGCTTCTCTGAGATGACGACAGACACATTCGGCGAGTAAGCGTACTCGCTGGCAGCAGCGAAACCTTGAAAAACGACGTGTCAGCAGGCGTCAAGGAAAACATAAACTGGACGACCTCGTGTCCATATCTCAGCCGAGTCCACGACACGCTCGCTACCCGATGCCCTCACAAAAGGCAACTGGTCTTCCTTGACCAAGTGCTTGTATCGCAAATAGTGCTCGGAACCAGCGTCAAACGCCCTGCAGGGCAAGACGGATCAGACAAACAAACGGAAAAGCGAAACTGACGCACTCCTTCTCTCCAAGGGGAAGCAAGTCGTCGGTACCCATGTCCCACTTGAATTCGCTCAAGAACTGGTATCTCTTTTCAGAGTACTTGCCCGCTTTCAAGAGTTTCTTCAATGGCTGTAGCATGCGCTTCGAATTCTTGGCGGTGGGGAAACGCGTCCCATGTCTCTGGAGCTACTGCATGGTCACGATAAGCCCATACGATGATAGGACCGCGAGTTGCTCACCACGTTGACCTAGGCGAGGCATGTGAGATACGACAAAAACGGGTCAGAACGGGCACGATTCACCTGAACGACCTCGCAGCGCTCGGGCGGTGCTGCGTACGCCGCAGCGGGAAAGTACGGCGAGTGGGCGGCCCAAGCTTGTTGCACTTCCTTGGGCAATTCAACGTCGGCGCTGATCGCTATGATCTCGGATGGCAAGTGAAAACATTTGTGCCAGCGTCCGTGCAACAAGTAAGTCGCCGAGAACAGGCATGCGACCGCGAGGAGTACGATGCCCTGCCACAGTTCCTGTCTGGAGCGGGTGTTTGGCGAGGCCTCGCGCACGTGGTGACGGTGCGGCAACATCCCTGTCTTTTCGTCCGCAACACGAAGAGGTAGTCCGTCGTCAAATGTACGGGGCATGTTCAGCGCCTAGCAAGGGGGGAACGTGAAACGAAGAGCATCCTTGCCGGGGGATGGACCAGTATATGAATGCACGTTCGTGCGGTGCTGGCAGGGGTTGGAATGTTGCTTTCGTCCAATTGTCATTGGCTGTCAAATGGAAGGTGGAGCGACTTTCCTCAGCACACACGTGGTGCCATACTTCTCAGCGGACTGCCACTAGGTTCACCGAATTAGATTGCTCGGGTCCCCGGCGGGTACTAAATTGGGACCACGGGCAACAGTGGAAACCCAGAGGATAACCGATGGAGTCGCGTTCATGGTAGAACGTCGATGCCCCACCTGCCAGCGAGCCGTCACGGTGAGCGTGTGACGCCGATAACAAGACGAAACTCCGACCCGAACTCATGGACTCCGTAGTCATTTCCTCTGGGCCTCTGGGTCCAACATCAGCGATAGTACTAATAGTAAGTCCCACCAGATAGTACCAGATACGGTCGTTTCCGAGGAACTGACATGGTATAAATCACGGGAAAGTATCCAAACGATAGAGACAACTTTGCAAGGCACAACAGTACATTGCGCCCTCGTTCCTCGTTCCTTTCGGCAAAGGAATAATTTGAACTGAACCCAGGCTTTGTTACCAAGCTCAAACGCGAGACGCCTCTGGGCCGTTGGCGATGGCCCCAGGGAGGGTGAAGCGGGACTCATGAACGTCGAGGGCGTGCTCGTTCGCGTTCACAGTCATCCCCGACATGGCGGGCGCACGCGCGGCGCGAGGCCTCAGGTTCCTCCACGGTCGACGAGTATTTTCGCGGAAAAGGGAAAGCGGCTGAGCACCGGACGGACGGACGCGGAGACGGATCCCCTACATCGATCTTCCGTGATGCACATATGTATGACGCCCATAGAAAATGAAATCCCACTCGTAACAACTAGCGCAGATGACGCGTTGATTCCAAGTCTTGTTTCTATTCTATGATCACTCATCATTCTATTCCAATAGATGTACGTACGATGAATTTCAACTAAACCATTTCTAATGGTGAAGCAGATGTAAACATGTCAATTTCATTGCCGTCCACAATACCATAGTCATGTTGCAAAGGTGAATTTGTATTTTTAGTAACTATTTGGTCATTCGCAGTGTTTCTTTTTGCCACCGATCGTGAGTTACTCGACAGTTCATCCTCCGCCTTACTGATTTGAGTTATAGTGGTGATGATCTTGCGTGTAAACGCAATGTGGAATCGGTCAAGGACGATTCTTTGGATTCTTCTGTTCCTCCTTGCAGTGCAGATCATTACCTCTCGCTTTTGATGCAATCTATGAGAACCCCCATATTTACCTCTCCGGTGTGTACTGAATCGCATGTAGAGACACGAACCACCTAACCTTGCACCTTTTTTGCTCAGTGGAGGCCGTCCAATTTTCACTAATACACAATGCGCCGACTCGATCACGAATACTCCACCGGTGCTGCCCTACTTTGCTGAAGTCCCGCATTTGGTTCTCACCACCTCACTGGTAATTTTGGCCGTCTTCCAAACACTGAAACAGTTAGTGGAGACGTACAAAGTAACAAAACAGTGGCAGCTCAACCGCTACATACGACTACTAGTGAAAGACGGAATCCTTTATTTCTTTGGGCATGTCCGTCCTCCTGCACAGAGCCCATGGCCGCGTGCTCCTGACAATCCATACATATACTGATCCTGACTTGTTTTCCCGTTACCTTTAGGAACCTGCTTAACGAAATTTTGCAGACATTCAACGGTACAACTTGGTCGCTCTTCGCGGCCGTGTTCATATCCGTAATATTTTTCCCTCTCATTTCCGCGGTTCATTATTAGCATTCGGGAGCTGTACGACCGTGACATTAATGGTCTCCGGCACATCGATACTGGGTTCGGGGTGCGGTCACGGTCAAATGGCGCTCAAGATGCGACCGTGTCTGCGATCGCATTCGTGGCCGTCAATGACACGCAGCGGGATCTCGAGGCAGTGGGCGATATGGACAATTCGAGCGATAACAACGATGAAGTCCCAACGTGAACTCTTCCCTTCGTGGGGGGAGCCAGCTGTAGTCGATGTTTGAGAGCTGGGCATTGAGGGTGGTTGAAGAGGTTGTTGTTCCGTGAGGTGGCTTGGAATCATGGCGCAGACATACTGATGCAAATCCTTTTTGCACGACCGGTGACATTCTTAACCTTTCATGCAACGTGTTCGGTTTGGTGGGCCGGAGTCGCAGTTGCCACGCCTATAGCGACTCAAGTGAAATTTATCCTCCGAGTCTCTCACAAGCCGCGACAAACTCGAAGTGATCGGATAGGGGCTTTGCGAATTAGTTTTGGTATAGAGGCACAAACCAAAAGTCGCCTACCTGAGTATTGGTTACCCCGGTGCAATTTCATTCAACTCGGAATGGCGGGCTTGCCCGGGCCGTGGTCAACATCGTGTCACCGTGACGAAGGGCGTTGGTTATGTCAACGTCGGCGGGCCGAGATTTGCCGAGCCTGGCTTTCCCTGGCAACAGAAGGCTTCGACTCGGAGTTGCGCGATCAAATGTTTCGTCAGACAATCTCGTTGAGTTCACTGGGGCAAGCACTTACTGAGACAATAGGTAATCATACCTCATGCTGTTTCATATGGGGAATTCGAACTGAGTGCCAGTTGATACGCACTGCGCAGCGCATAGCTTCAAGATGGAATGCTGGTTCTGCTGCGGTATCATTCCCATCACCCGGAGATCAGTGATATGTTAGGGACACTACGGCACGCTCTGAAAACTCAAGCTGCTTCCCACAGGGAGCGAGTATATTTGGAGGACTGTATGTCACGTCATCGTTTGGTCCACGCTCACCAGTTCTTACTTACCAGTGACCGCTAAGCGGCCATGATTGGAGAATGGTGCACTGGCAGTTCCCGGACTGACCTTCAAATAACTTACGAACTCTTTGCTCGGCAAGCCAACCCCTACTTTTAGATTAGTACCGAAGTCAAAGATCTTGATTAGAATGGCTTCAAGTTGCATAGCCCCAGCATCAGTTACATCATTACATCGGTGCGTCACACTCATCATACCGTTCTCATGTCCTAATGCTTCTTTCTCCCGTGGACGATAAATATAGTTTTCCCCAAAGTTGCCCTTCTTTTAGACATTGCTCGTGTACTACATGCTGCTCGTTCAAGTTCTACGTCGGCCGGAAGTAAGCTACTTAACTTAGTTACGTACACTTCTTACTAATCTACTCATTTAGTACAATCACCCTGCTGTCAGTGCGCTCTCAAAAAGTCATCCCATGTCCTCGCGCATACAGTCCGCCTCGGAAGCAATCATTCTAAATAACTATATGTCGGGTATGGTTGCCCTCGGCGTCCCTGTAAATGATTAAGCTCATGCCCATCGGAGTTGCGCCATCACTGCTGTATTATATGATTACCGTGAGTGAAAACTTGGCATGCATTTCCCGAAGTTCATCTGGAATGTCGAAACCACAGTCCTCACCTTCTCGTCAGAGGTATCCAAATTCTTCTTTGGGTCCTCGTCCATATCTAACAATCAACATAGGACTCGTCGGACACCACGTTCAGGCATATATTCCGGGCGCAGGTCACTGCTGGTAAAGAGTAGGTTGCCACCATAGAAGGCGAGTCTTAGGATTGCTGCTGCACGGACTTTCTACCTGCAGAATACAGAAACTTCATTGTTCCTATCGACACAATCCACACATCCTAGGTTTGCCAAGACCTCTGAACAGAACCTGTGCTTGAATTCTGTCTGGAGTATGCGGGAGGGGGTGCCTGATACACAGATTGAATGAAGTAGTCGACTGGCGCCAGTGCCGAACGAAGGAGCTGTGGCCGTGCTTTATTTGCTAGCAAGCTCCCTTTGTCACTAGACTTCCAAGTACATCTTCTTGCGTGTACCTGCATTCTGTAACGCATTACAAAATGCAGGTCCACACACCATTTCTTGATGTTCAATAACAAACCCTAGATTCCAGTAAACTTCATCATGGCAGCTAGGGATATTTCCCATTCCCGCATTGGCGAAGAGATACACAGCCTTCATAGTCAATGGAATGCCCAGATTCCTATCTGTCAACTTCCACGCGAAATAGTTGAGACAATATTGCTTCTCACTCGTGACCATCACTGCAATGACCCTGACACTTCCATCGAGCATCTCCCTAACTGGGTCAATGTTTCCTACGTTTGCCGTCATTTGTGCAACATGGCTTTGGGTTGTCCAGCCCTTTGGGGTCATCATTTTGTTCTATCATTGCGTTGGATAGATGAACTATTGGCTTGATCAAAATAGGCACCATTGAAAATACATCTCAACTTCCCCAACAAAACACGCCATTCTTGGTATTTGAGTCATTTCCAGAAGTTGATGAAGCACCCGCAGCGTTTTCAAGAATTTCACCTGCACATCCCCTGCAACATCCCCTACAACAGTCAAATTCTTTCCAAGCTTTCCTCACCTGCTCCTCGGCTAAAAGCTTGGAGGTATCAGTTAAGTCCGTTGATGCTGACTGGTTGCCATCATTGTTCCTGGGAAATACTCCAGCCCTCTGTAATCTGGAACTCTCAGACTATCCAGTACCGTGGTATTTGATCAATCAGAGTACCCTGACAAGTCTCAGCCTGTATAAGGTCCCTGAGGGGATTCAACAGACCGTAGAGGTGCTTCTGCCCTTGCTGGGTTCTTTGCAAAATCTCACATATCTATGTCTCGACTATGCACTTCCTAGCGCCGTCCAGTTTCTTTCCAGTGCATCATTCCAGACATTCCAGAGAATTAATCTACCCGAGCTCTCTCGTCTTCGGATCACTGCTCCACTTTCGACCGTCATCACAATCCTGTCCCACGCCGAGATCCCACTGAATACAAAACTCAGGCTGGAATACTTTCCCGAAGGTGATTCCTCCCCTAATCACCATGCCCTCTTCAATAAATCCAAATAATTCTCTTTCTAATAAATTTTCTAAATCAGAGATTAATAAATTATTTAAATTATTAAATGAGATTATCCTCCATCCTTGCACGAAGATTCAGCTCCGTGTCCAAAGATCCGGCATTGTCCAAGATGACCATTCGTTCATTGCTTATTGATTTCAATAGTGCCGATAAATCGGCGGCAAGACTTACCTTCGGTGCAGTGAAACTTCTTCGTCCATGCTTCGCGCAGAATGGGGTTGCAAAATTCCACATGTGTTGCTCCATGCCCTTGGGAAAGGTGTGCAGAGTGCTCACGCCATCGCTCCCCCACTCTCCCAGGCCTTTTGGAGAAAGATGTTTGGACATCTCAAAAGTTTGCGTTACATCAAGTTGGGTCGAGGAAAGCTGCCAGATATCGCTTCCATCCTTTTTTTCCGCAACTGTTGGGCATGATTCCGCGGGTCATATTCTAGTACCACATTTGCAGGAGCTGGTACTCTATCGGATAATTCTTGCACAAGATCGCTATATCGGTGCGGAAGCAGATGCTCGGAAAAATCACACTATGACTGAACCAAACCTGGTCCGCGCACTCTCCACCCGCAACACACTGCTCAAATTAAATAGCTGTATGAAGGGCGGCGAACAAACTGGCTTTCGCACAAGGTTTGGTCATGGGATGGCACCATTTTGATTCAAGACATGTCTCAAGGGTGGTAGGCTGGCAGTGGAACTGTTATACTAATACGACGATAGCATTGCCAGCTTAAAATCAATTAACGATGGAGGTCGATCGAGGAATTAATAACTTTTTATCAGATGACAGACTTGCAATGTGGACAGAATGAAAAAGAGTTGAGGCACGACGACACAATCGCTACTGAAACGCTTTACGCAGTGCTCCCATCATCCTCAAGTACTCAGATGTAGACTGACAAACACCTTTTCCGGAACGACCAATAAACAGCTTGAGCTTTCCAACTTGGTACCCTGAACGATAATCTGCCATATACTTGGAAACGTTTTGTTCTCCTAGTTTCAGCACGTCCTGGAGTGCCTTCCTGAGCTTCATTGAGTCCTCTGCGTACCCTTGCGACTCTACCAGCATGTTGTACAGGCCAACGAATGTCTGTGCGCGTCCCTTGGAGGCGAGAAGTTCAGGGTGCGTAAAGTAGCGATAGGGTTTACCGACGAAGACCACTCTGGGGTGTGTGATAGACTCTGTCGTAGTAGGATTAGAAAGATCGAGCCCGATGCGAGGGGAGTGGTAGACGGTAGGACGTTTGCCATCCGCCGCGCTTCGCGTCCGAAGGTACATGAATGTACTCCGCGGTGGTGTGGGAGGGGAGAGTGCAGCGATATCGCCATTCCAAGTCTCGTTCACGAGATGGTTGATGTTGGGAGCACCGCTGAGGCGCAATATTTCGTCTACGAGGAGGGATGGACCACATATCACTTTGTTGTTCGTACGGTGGCGAATAGTACGCAGAAGAGCGCCGCCCCGTATTGTCACGGGAGCGTTGGGGGATTGGATCTCGATTGGTCCGCCGACGGTCACATCAAGGCCTTTGCGAGTTCCGCCTCTGTAACCACCAGCGGCTGTCACTGGTAGACCTGATGCGTTGGGATCAGCGCGGCGAGGGGAGCGATGGAAATACCTAGATGCAAGATGATAAGAAGACGATGCGCATGTAGTTTGACGTTTGCGAGTTACCATTGTCCGCTGCGCTCCTGCTCCACACCCCCATGGGTGAATGGGTCTTCGTGACAACGCGACTTTTGAAGGTAGAATTCTAGTTCTAAAATGTCGAAGTAGGTGTGTGTACCGTTCTGGACGACGCATAAAGTTGTATTGCAAAGCAGTTCGCGGGCGACGGCTTCAAAGCGCTCAGAGATGTCTTCCGCTGAGGTCAATGTGGAAAGATCAAGCAGAGGTGCAATTCCGAGGCCATCTTGGTCGTTTTCGCGGAGAAGAGGCTTGTCCTCAGTGTTGCTATCTTGCGCGAGTCTTGAAGTTTTCCGTGCGTGAGCTGGCCAAGTTATTTTGCGTCAGACGACACCGCGTGGCGAGTCGAGACTGAGAGCAAATGACACACCTTCGCCCTCAACTCCATCTATGCCCGACGCGTCGCAATCTTCGAGCTTCCTCTTGTTACAATTCATCTCAAAAGTCTTGTCGATGAACGACTCGGAGAAAGGCACAACGCGAGTTCTATGTCGTTGAAAAACGCGGAGACTTCCGCCACGGCTAAGCAGTTGTATCCCTGAGGGCGCACTGCGGCAATGGAGTCGCACTCTGGAGTCTGGACCGCCATATGATCCGGGGACTGGCGAGTGCTTAGGGAATCAGTGTGGGGGTATCAAGGTTGACTCTCGACTCGTCCCTACGGAGCAAGTACTTGATAGAGTCAGATTGTCCCTTGCGCTTCGCAGTCAGGACTACCCAGCTGATCATCACAATGTGTATGGCCCTGGGTGTGCAACGCACATCCTGGAACGACTTTTCACTGGGCGCGGCACACTCTCCAGCGTGGAAGTCGTGAGCTACCGCAAACCGCCTTATCGAACTTGTGCCGAACAGTCTGGTGTGTTCCTCTCAGCCGGAATGGTCACAGCATCTAGAACTGACAGAGTGTAATTCCCGTAGGTTCAAAGTGCGAAGAACGCGGGATTTGTAGTTATCTGTAGTCAACACTGTATTGTCCGCGGGCTGCATCTCTTTGCATGAACCTGTGCTTGGTGGCCTCACAAACAGGTGCGTACCCGCCTTGCCGATACCCAACACGTGTTTCCCTCACTCATTCTCACCACGCGATTATCAGCCCTCTGCGGTGCGCATCATATCAACTTGAACCTCGTGGAGTGGAAACTGGTATCGACTGCGCCTCCTGTTCTCCAGCGCATGGTGACCTCATCGAAACCGCCAGGCATGTCCTGCGCATGTATAGATAAAAGCCGCTGCGGCTTCCTCGCTGCGTCTCTTCTTTGCACCTCACGCCTCGTCCAACTGTTGCTCGGTTTCCTCTAGGCCGTCTTCGTTCCAGTTTATTCCATTCCCTCAACGCTTTATTCTTTTCATATACATGTCGGCTCCTCCCACTCCTCAAAGAAAGTCAACCTTCCGTTCCCGTGTCGGTGGGGCAATACGCCGGTCGTCCACTGCGTTCAGCATTCCAGGTTTACCGAACCGTGGAAATTCAGCTACGCCTCCGCCCCCTCAGGATTCCGACACTGCGTCCATTTCCGCGTCTCTTACGGGCAAACTTGACCGGGAAGGTTCTACTACATCCCTCAACAAAATCGACACGACGCCACCACAAGCCACCATCCCTATTTCGAGCCCCCCAAGTCCCATCCCAGAATCACCTGCACGCGAGGCCGCTGCCTTGGCTGCCGAGCCGCAACCTGCCGCAGCCAAAGCGCCATCACCTCTTGCAAATGAAGTGCTCAAGTCTGATACCGCGTCCAAGCAAGGTTCTACTTCTTCCCGATCGATCTCAGGGACGCCACCAGCTTCGGAGTCAGTTCCTGCCACAAGGGCTCAATCCTCTGAGCGCCAGGCAGTGCCGGCAGTCAGCGTTGACGGACCCAAAGCATCAAAGGCGGATATTGCGCCGGTCCTTACAGACGAACCGGCAGAAATGTCTATTCGGAGGGGAGCACCACCCTCTGCGCCACCCTCTGCGCCTGTCACACCCGCTGCTTTGGCGACAAATTCTTCTGGCTACTTTGGTGACATTCCACGTTCGACGACGCCCATGGGTCTTGACAGTGACCCTGAATCGAATGTCTGGGTGGATCATCGCGCGGGTGCAACGGGTTCTGAGACAGGTTCAGAAGCACCGCGAGGACGCTCGTTGACAAACAGACCATCCAGATCATCTCTGCGCCTGCGAGACGCTTCCGTGTCCTCCTCGCAGGTTGCTCCACCGATCTCACACAGCCGGACTACGAGCAGGAAGGCAAGCGGCATCATTCATGCTCGTCAGACAGAAATCGCCGGTGTCACCAAGACCTGGAGTAGCTCGAGCGAAATGGGATTCCCCAACAAAACTACTCCTCCGTGAGTCTCTTGAATGATTTCCATGAGGCCGTGTTCATTGAACGAGCACGTTTGTGATCCGTAGCCTGCGCGAGGATGGGAAACCGGCAGTGGTGCAAGGGCAGACTGTTCCCCCTTCTCCGGCGGAGAGCATACACGTCCCCGAGTCAGTAGGGTTATACTTTCTTGTCGAGGACGTGACGTTCTGAGAAACATTACAGTCATATCGATCCTCGTTCGCCGCGCGACGAGACGATGATCGCACCAAGTGAGCCGCAGGCGCCTTTGCCTCCGATGCATGAGGTGATGGCCACAGGGTGAGCGCCGGAACGTTTTCTGGTGAAAAACTCATGTTGACGAAGATGTATTTAGTCCTGTTCGTCCGACTTCTTCATCCACTCGATTTGACCGAAGCATCAGTGATAGTGGGTACTTTTACCCTCATTCTAGCAAGTAAGATATTCTGGTTGCTGGTATCGCAAACATCGCCTCACGCTTTTCTAGTGAAACAAGACCTCTGATCTCCCGACCTTCTACGCCGCCTATTATCACCAACTTCCCCCCTCGAACTGCCTCGAGCCAAATTGCCCACTCGTACCTCTCCACAAACGCAAACCCGCATGTGAGCCAGCCAGTTCCGCAGTGGGCACAACCAGAGCGCTTCGACGTCAACGGATCTGCGCACAACTACTCGTACAGTTCTACCACACGTCCCCATGCCAGCCGCGGATGGATGGAGTATGCGCTTCCCCACGGCATCCGTTACTACGTCAACGAAGACAGCCGGGCCATCACGGACCTAGACCTCCGGAGCTTGACCAGGCTTGACGATGTTTCGAGCACCATCGATGCATCGGACGAAGTTCCAGAGGGATGCGAGATGTGGATCCGAGCAGGGAGCAATGCGAAGAAGTGGCGGAAACACAAGGCGGGCGGTGATCCTTCCCTTCTCTGGGTTGACCATCGCCATCGTCGCATCCTTAGCGAGGCACCATCGGATGGGTACGTGTCGTCAGGCGAGGATGACAGTAAGTTTGGCGTGCAGTTTTTGTTTCTTGTTCGTACTGCTCACGCGAATGCGTAGGACTCGATGATGAATACAGATATTGGGCCTTCATCGAGATGCACCCTGCACACGTTCCGAGGGGTGTTGTGGAGGGTGCGAGAAAGGATGCGATCGACGCACTCCATTGGTCATATACTGATCGTCTTCTGACGCATCCCTATCTATCCCCCACACCGCCGCCCTTTAGCCAGGACGAGTGTATAGAGTTGTTCAAGCTCCTCAATGGTATGGCAAGATTTTGCTGCGGGTCCAATTCATGTCTGACTGTCATCCAGACCCGAATCATCCGATTACCCCAGCGTATACTCGGACGGTGGCTCGCATTCTCTTGCGTGCTGGTGAGTATGGCCAGCCTAATTCCGTTGTGCAACGTTTCTTATCGCCATTTCCAGCGCATTGGCACCAGGTCAACTTCCGACCTCACAAACCATTGCCTCGCGATGTCTCGTATCCACAACCCACAAGGCGTACACCTATCGGTCGAGTGATCCTCGAGTTCTTGCTCGGGATTCTATGTCTTGGGATACCTTTCCTGTTCGCCGACAAGGCAAGGTCCCATGGCCACTTTGATGTCGAGGGAAGTCATCTCCCTGAAAGCACTACGCCGATGTTCGTCATCGGTGCTTGCGCATGCTTGGTGGTGAGGTTTTCGACCGGTGTTTTGATCTCGTCCTTATCGCCTCCCACATTTTCAGTCTGCAATCATCCTCAGCGCCTCGGTGACGCTCATGTCTTTCCCTGGGCTGGATAGCATTGCGCGGATTGGTGGTCTGGTTGCCATTACGTGCTCCGTTTTGAGTATGGTGTCTTCTTTCGCTTCCATCTTCCGCTACAAGGCCGAGATGGCACGTGGGAGCGGTCCAACTTCGGAAGGCTTCGTGATGCTCTCGGTGAGGACGCTCTCTCATTTTAGTTTGTACAGCGACTGATGTGCCCGTGGCGCGTTTCCAGCGCCGAAGTATCATGCTCTCGCTTCCACTCGTCTTCCTGGCCTACTCTGTCGCAGGGTTCGTCACCGGCGTTGTCATCTACTCTTTCCGAAGCGCCACTATCAATCTGGCGAGCGCTGGTTCGCCCGTGGCAACCAAGTTTGACGAATACACGCGGTTCATGGTCGTCGGTGTCCTTGGCGCGCTCGTGGGCGTGTTGATCGCGTCCACGATGGTGGCACGGAGGTAAATCGACGTGTCGCACGGGGACGGACCTCGTTCTCCCCGTCGTGCGTATGAACGCTCTTTGGGGAGGTCCAAAAAGGGTATTTATTCGTGACATATCTTGTATGTACTTTTTTTTTTCCTGATCGTGCGCGCGTGTGTGTATGTGTACAGGATCAATGTGAACGATGCGATGTCGTAGGTTGTCCTCGATGAGCCCCGAAGGCATACATTATATGCCAGTTGCTGCCCAACCTACCAGACGTGCCACGTGCTCGAGCATGAAAAAATGCGAAATGTGCAGGGCTATGTCGTACGACGTCATCATACCGTCCAATGTTTTGTTAGCCGGATCCGCGTTGGCTCCAAGCTACTACATATGTGATAAGGACAATCCTTGCGGTGTGACTTTGTATCGGGGGTTTGATATGAACGTGTGTAGTGATGGCATGCTATCCGATTCTTGGTGGCGGTCATTCAAGTGACCGGATGGGAACAGCATGCTTCCATTGTCTAGTATCGACGTCGGGCGTATTAGAATGCAGACTGCCAGCTCACCGCGCCGTCGAGCCGCATCGCATCCGAGACTCGGAGGTTCATCGATCTTCCTCTACGGGTGGGGCTTCCATTCAAAACTCAAAACTTGTGTGTGATATCCACCCACTTGCAGTCACCTGATTTGTCTCCACCAGTGCCGGCGCTGTCCCGGTGGGTAGTACCGTGACGCTGTCTTGTTCGGATCCATGTCAGTTTGCGGTGCCTGTATGGCCCTGTGTGGGCCAAGTCTCCAGGGAAAACCGTCATTCATACTATCCTCTATCACCACATGACAATCTGTTGTTCATCGCAACAGTTTGGACGTGCAACACTGGGACGATGACTCGGATGAAGATGGTGCAAGGGAACGTCATTGTCGAATAAGGAAATGTGCCGAGATGCCGGTCCGTCGTTAGTTTGAGGGTAACTTGCATGAGTTCTTTTTGACTGTGCGAGGATATAAACGCGAGTGGCTTTGGGACGACCAGCTCCGCCCTTCCCTTGTCCCCCCACGTCGAGCATGACCTGGTCAGCCGCTCCGATCTCCATAAGTTCAGTCATCGACGATAAGCTCTACATCGGAAAGTACGCCCCCGTCAAATAGCTTCGCCGTTCACGTAGCCTTACTCCCAGCTCAGTCTTTCGGCAGCCTTGTCGCAGGATGTGCGAAAGAAGTTGGGAATAACGCATTTGCTCTCGGTCTGCACAGAACATACCTTTGAGCCACAACCGAATGCCATGGTTGTCCCTGTGCAAGACTCCGAGTACGAGGATCTTCTCATCCATCTCCCTGGCGCATGTCACTTCATCGAGACAGCCCTCGGTCGTGGCGGCAAGGTCCTCGTTCATTGTGTGATGGGCGTCTCCAGGAGTGCCACCGTCGTTTGCGCATACCGTGAGTCGTTCTCACCCATCACTGATGATGTGCCTCATATCCACGTTTCCCTTTTGCTTCCAAGTGATGATGTCTCAGCGCCTTTCCGCCTCTGCAGCAATACAATACGTTCGTAAACGTGCGTTCATGTGGACCCAGTTGGCCAATCATGATTTAGTTCATTCCTCTATTAAATCGCAGGTCGTCCCGAAATTCATCCGAATTATGGCTTCGTGAGACAATTGCACGCGTTCGCGGAATGCCGCTATAAGCCGTCGTGCACGAATAGCGAATATATCACTTGGAAGCGCAGACAAAAACGCGAAGTCGCGAAATACTTGAATCTCCTCACCGACTGCATCCCCGTCGTGCCACATCAACTATACCTTACTAGGTTGGTTCGTCCAATCGGCCTTGGGAGCGCTTGACGGATCCTTTTTTTATCAGCGAGTTTCCAGGAGATCCTGACGCTGCCGAATCCCTTTTACTGGATCTAGGGGTCACGCATTTGCTTTCGATTTCTTCTGCTCAATTTACGACGCCCAATATCCCTTCGATCTTTCAACATTGTTACATAGACGTTCCCAACAATGCACGAGAGGCTCTGTTGCTTGAGCTACACCACATGTGTACATTCATAGGCGATGCGATCGCTCAAGGTGGTCAAGTGCTCGTTCAGTGCCGCGTCGAGCTCAGGGCTTGTATCGCCGTTTGCGCTTATCGTGAGAAGCATTGTGACCTGTTCTACGCGGTCGTTTTACTCACTTCTTTTGCTAGTCATGACTTCACGGAATATATCTTGCCGTCAAGCATCTATGATCCTCGAAGCAGGTTCGTCCGGAAGTCTGTTTGACCAACTACTTATTGAGTGATTGTCATCCAGCCCTCCCACTTTACGACCCCACCGCCGTATTTTATCGTCACCTCGAAGTATTCGCCGCATGCAATTTCAGTCCTACACTCGATCATCCTCTCGTACGTGCTTGGCTGGCCGAGCAGTCCGGTGGTCCTCCCCCCAAACTCGTCAAAACACAGTCGGTTACGAAGCTGGCTAGCATTACCCCTTCACGAGCGATCACCACGTCCGCGACCTTGTCGACTTGCGTCCACTCGACGTCAATCGATGCTTTCGATCTGACATCCCTCAACGACGCGCTCTCACGATACAAGTCGACGAGCGAGATAGTGTCATGATGCTGGCCTTTTGTCCCTCACGAGAGATTGACGAAGAGCGTTTGATTCATTCAAAAATACGATATATACCACCGTGCTTACTTTAGTAGTCTACCGTTGTCACGTGTATCGCAAGTCTCCCACACGACATGAAAGGCGATGGGGGCTATGATGGTGCCGTTGTCGTGAAATTCCCCGTTGCCAGACATCTTTTCTTGTCATTGACTACCAAACGCGCCCGCCCGACATCTGCGACACCATCACATTCACGCTCAATAAAACGTATTTGAATCCCATCTGAGGCCGCCTCGTGTTCGACCTCGTTCTGTTGCCTTGCATTTATATCCACGCTGCCTACTGCACCTGTTCTCAACCACGACGATCCGGGTCCGCATTTCGAGCCTCGTCCAACTCATATCTTCATCGCCATCTTCGTATCGCACTGACGCATGTCCTCTAACAAGAGTCCTAACCCATACAACGGTGCGCCGCCAAAGTGAGTCTCGTCGCCTCACCTGTTCTGTATCCGAATCCTCTCTCTCCCTTACCCTCCAATCCTTGTCTTCTTTGTCCCCCTCGTACGTACGACAGTGTGCTGATGCCTGTGATCCCATCCTATCGCGGCGATCCATGGGAACAGGTACCTGAATGATTTCAGCAAAGCGCTCGCGGGCGAAGTGCGCATTCTCCTCGCAGAAGTGGGCAAGCTCCGCGATGAGCGTCGACAACTTCAATAGTGCGTCCTTGCTAGTATCCTCGGTTCTCTCTCGTTCATCGTTTTGCCCTTCTTTTTGGCTTATCTTGTCTGATAACAACGCACGTCATCGACGCCCGCAGCGAGATTGCAGAACTGATGGCCGTCAAGTCAAAGCACGGTGCAGGCGGTGAATACTCGCCCAACTGGACGCCGCCGGTAAGTCATTCTTCCTCGTACGCCTATATCCGTTTTCCGATCACGCTCAAAGTCGATCTGATCTTCGTTGCGTTCTATCCTGTACATATAGTCCCAAGAATTGCCTGCTCCGCCCCCAGCTCCGATCACACCCCCACCCATCGACGACGGCCCGCCCATCCAAGCCAGGCCAGCATGGAAAGTCGTCCACAAATCAACGCGAAGGGAGCGCGTGCCCAAGAGTCTCCCTGCCCCAGCCCCAGCACCCGTCGCAGCGATCGAAGCACCAAGGCCAAACGTGCCCGCGTGGGCCCAGTGGCGACGTGCGTACTCCTTGTCATCCTCTCCTCGTTCCGTCGTGCCACGCAGTAAACTGACTGGCTGGCTGTTTGCATAGCTAACCCTGCCGTGATGCCGCCAGTGCCGGCTGCCCCACTTGGACCACTCACGCCGCGGCCCATGAGCCCTCCTGCGCGTCCTGGTCTCTTTGGTGCGTGTTCGACGCGTGTCGTCTGCCTTGTCGTCTGCTGATGGATACATCGCTTGACAGGCCCACCCACTCCGCCTCCGAAATAAATTCCCTGGATGGCATGGCACATGACCCAGTGATTGCCCACGCGACATAAAGTCGTTTCCCACCACGCCACTTTTTCCTCGATCCGTGATCCGTCTGCCTGTATTTTTGTAAAGTGCTATTTTTTTTACGACTCGTCATGTCATAGTTTTTGTACTGTGTACGCACGCTCGGTGGGTTTCGTTTTTTGACACGCGTTTTCACTCGATGGCACGTGTGGTGGTCCATGTGTCCCCGGTTTAGCATGGCCAGCCTGAACTCAGTAAACGAGTCGGACTGTGCTTCTCACCGTGCGAGTTGCCTCACTGAGGTTTCCCGACGTCGGTCGTGGACACAACCCATAGTCGCGCATACATGCAAGTTCACCACGAGATAGAAGAAACAAAGCTTGGCGTGCACAGGGGTGAGATGAGCTTGAAATGGTATTACTTAACATACTGGCCAACCACATATCCACATTATTTTTCTGTAGAAAAAGAGAGAGAAACAAAACACCCAATAAACCTGAGGCCTGATCACTGTTTCATGGTACGTCATGGAGGAGCTCGCTTTGTTGATTGTTGAGTATGCAGGAAGATCGAACACAGAGGTGTTGGAATTCAGCCTCGCGCATAATTACCTAATATTCGGATTACTTAATTACGCCGACTCTACGTGTACACTTTGGCTTTACACCGTCGTCATTCGTGTCTGTTGTGCCCCGTCCTCTGCGCCTGACCGCTCTGATTTCAACAAGAGGCGACACCCTGCAGACCATCCTTTCAGCACGTAAAACTCGGACGTTCATTTTCTTGTTTTTATTTTACCTTCCAGGTCGTGAAGACTGTCACCACCGTCGGTCAGCATCCACGCTCTGAAAAGGACAAGTAGATAGCCATCAACGCACAGTTGTGAGGATCGTATCGCTGCTTGATGGACGCGCGCTTGGCGTACTTGTACCCAAAGAAGGCTAGAAATCGCAGACGGTCGGCGCGTCACACGATTTGCTCGACAACGTATGTATGGGTAACGTGGATGCCTTGTTGCCAGTCCGCCTCGAATGCATCACCTTCGTTTTGGTAGCTACCCTCGATCCCTAACGCGGTCAATGGTGAAACGGCCTTGTGAACGGCCGTCATGACCTTGGCGGTCGTCGTCGCGTTCGCCCCGAGCGTCCATGCACTACGAAAGCGACAGAACGTCGTTCATATACACGCGTCTCACACAAGGAGGACGAACTGGACCCGGAATACCACTCACACGACATACATGACATGCCATCCCGCTTCATATAACGCTGGGTTCGCGCCGGTACCGTCTACCCACGACGATGTGTTGGAAGGCAGGTTCCCAAAGATAACGACAGGCTGTTTGCCAAATAGGTCCCCTCTAGACTCGAGCGGCATATTGAGGATCTCGAGTCCGTTCCAGATCGCCTCGGCGACAGCTGAGATCGACGGCGTGTTAGAAGGGTCGAGGGACAACTTGGGAACGAGGCGGGATGAGAGTTGCTCCGCGGCACCATAGGGGATGAACTTGTCAAACATGGGTCCCAGGTCCTCTTGATTGGCAGCGCTGATTGTGGGGTATGTTGTTGTCGTGTTCGAGGTGACTGTATAGCTTGACGAAAGAGCATTAAGCTCCTCGAAGAAGGGGAAGAGGTCCGATGGATCAGCATGGTTGGTGGGCCAAAGGAAAGTCTGAGAGTGTAAGAAGTGAGCAGAATCGACAAAATCAGTGAAGTATGCACACAAGCAAATATTTCTCTTCAAGCACAACATGAGCGGTCGCGATACCCATCTCCATCCACCCGTTCTGATATTTTGCCAAAAGGCTAACAAATCCCATCCCAAGAGTGGTCACGTTATGGGAAGCATCAGGTACAATAGAGATATGAGAGACCTGAACTTCGACAGGAGGGTATACCCGAATAGTGGCACGAGCTACAATGATAAGAACGACAGCGTGAGGAGCACGTGAATTGGTACGCACTGACAATACCCCAGCTACCTGCCCCTCCTCCAGAAAGAGCCCAAAATAAGTCGGAATTCTGCGCTTTGTTCGCAACCCTAATCTCTCCATCCGCGGTGACAACCTGCCGCACGATAGATTAACCGGACGAAAATCTCAAAGCAAGTAAAACTACCTCGAACTCAATCACATCATCTGCCCGTTTTAAGATGGATTAGCTCGATCAGATCCACCAACCAAAGTGACATCGTACGGCGAGTCCATAGGTAGGTGACAGGCTATCGCAAGTCAAGACCGTCAAAAAATATGTCTCACAAAAGAAGAAAGACAATTACAAGCTAAGCCCACCTCCTTGAAGGAATCTACCGACTGAGTTGGCGAGTCAATGAAACGGCTCAGAAGCTTAGCGATGGACTCACCCGCGCCAATAGTCGGACACACCCCGAGTGACGTCTTGTACCGCAGCATATTCATAAACTATACACTGCCAAATGTGGATAGTGAAATCACAACTTTGAGGTACTTACTTTTATATATCTGTGCCCCTGCATCCATAGACAACGCAGGAATCGGAGCAGTTTCCGGTCCCTCGGGAACGAAATCTTGTACATAGGTTAAATTGTCCATCAGATGAATGTTGACCTGGAGTGTAGACGGAGCGGCAGAACGACCTAGATGGTCGTGTCCTAATCCCCACAAGTGAATTGAATTCATGTGAACCAAAAATGAAGTCAAATACCTGTATTCTTCACCGTAAGTTTGATGTTATGCGCAGTTGCCCACTTGACCACATTACTCGCGTCTTCGGCATTCAGAATCGAGACGCTGTAAGGGGGAGTCGATCCTTGATAGCACGTTGCACCCTCGATTGGCTGAGGGTTACTATAGTTCAAAGCGCAGCCTTGGCCGTATCCACACGACTCCCAATTCGACCACAAGAGCGCTGCGGGAACTGCTTCGCGCTAAAGCAATCGGAATCAATCTGACTGTGATGAACCCTACACAGTGCGTTGGAAATACCTGTGTGTCATTGTCATACCGACCGACAGTCTTCTGCGTTGTAGAGCGGGTCGGGTGTATAGCAAACGGTGGCCCATGGTCTGAGCGCTTGAAGGCTTCCGCCAACAGTTTTATTTAACATTGCCCAGTCGGCCTCATTCGGCCAAGTGCTACCAGAGAGTGTAGCGAAGTTTGGGGTAGCATATTAATGAACTGTAAGCTCAGTCGAACGTAGTGAAACGACTTTATTATGTACCTAATGAACTGTAAGCTAAGGTACATGTCAGTGAGGAATGCGTCGAACTAAACGAGGCAATAGTAGAGACCGACGGTAGAGACCGATAAATAACCAAAAAAGGTAAGCTAGTTGTCCATGTACGAAATGTAGCATATGTCAACACACATGGCGCCTGCAACATTTGCGCTATTGCTATTGTTGGAGGAGCTAACAAGAGGATTTTGCGGATGTTTTGTGGCATTATTTGCTTAGGTGGGGAACGGGACAGATGCTTCTTATATGTTTGAAGCCGATGGCTATGAAACACTGAAAGATCATTCGTTAATTAGTGCACAAATGCAGGCACAGCGTATTGACCGATTTGAACGCCTAAGCGCAGGGAAAGTGGCTGATACGTCAAAGAATTGTACCTGTATCAACTCGACATGCGGAAACAAAACATCGGGAGTGTCAGTATGGCGTATGACTCAGCGTGGTGACATATTTTCATTGAGTGGCATAATTATGCATCCGTTAGAGTACAAGACACACAGCGGTTACCACAAAATCTGTTTTCTCAGGAACAGAAAAGACGAATCTGCGTTTTGGATCAGAGTAGAATAATACGCCTCGGAAGCAAAACTTACTGATCCCGTTCCACTCGGAGCTGCTGTAACCATTTACCCGATTATCTCCATGCGTGTCTCTGTGAAGCAACGACACAACTGCGACAGTGTGCTAACAGGGGTGCAAGCTATGACAGATCAAGCGTGTCCTCGGAGGTGAACCAACGCAATACTTACAGAACTACGTTGCGATCGCCTTCAACTGCTTAGATATTCGAGTTTCTCTCATTCTGAAGCCCGTAACAAGAGAAAACGGGGTGAAGGTGAAGCAGAAAGTGTAATGATCACGTGATCTGTCCATGTCGACCGACCACGCAACCTGCATAACCAACCCAACGATACGATCCACCAAACCTATTTCTACGCCATGACTTCGTGGACAGAGGCAAAATGCCTCCTCTAAACGCCTCTATCTACAAAGGGGATACGTCTGTGTTGGAGATCCAGACCTACGTTACTGTAAATAACCATCTTTCCATTATTTTCCTACATTTCCTTTTACGGACATCGCGTATACTCGACGCACGCTCGTTCACCTTTCCTCCAGTCTCGTACCACTCGGCTGGAGGTAAGCTGTTATCCCACTTATTACATTCGTTCCTTACTTACCTAGTACAGTATTTACTCTCTGTCTAGCATCACATTCTTACAGTCTGGAGAGTGCACACGAGCACCCTGGGGCCGGGCAGGAGCGGAGACGAAGGGATATCAAACCGCTAGCAAGAACGAACGTATAATGTGTCGAATGGCAAAGAAACGAAGCTGAGATATGGCGAATGAAAAGGCAAGGCAAGGCTGGGCGGGGGCCGGAAAGTACTGAACGTTGGGGCAGGGAACCCGAAAGATGAGCGTGAGCGTTACCCCGCACAGATTCTGGATCTCGCTCAGCCAACCGTAATCGAAAGGGTTTAATTTCCTCGAGAACACAGCCGTCATAGTTGTGCATGTCTTCCCTTTTTCGATCACGGACCTCTGCGTCGAGTCTGTACGCCCCAATTTTGCAGCCTTGGGCGGTCATGTATTGTTCTTGACATTCCATATCTCCAAAGTCCGTTGTTCGGCACTGCTCCCGGCGACAAGAAATATCTTGTCTCGAATCGGGTGGTCATGAATTTGTAATTGTCCCATCGACCGGAGGGTCGTCGCTGGAAATATGGTACTCGTTCGTTTGACGAACTGGTGACGCTCGAGCGCGTCATCGTTTTTAGGAATCAAGGGCTACTTTTCGAACACTGTATGCGCACAACTGGAGAATCGGGGGTTTCACGTACGTGTATCTTCATGTCGGGGGTTGTCGAGCCTGGAATGAGCACCATTGGACAGGTCGTTGGATCCTTTTCGATCTTCATGGTTGGTTTGATCTTCGGCCGCAGATTACAATGCCATCAAGCATCCACGGAGAGACGAAACTTGCGATGTCGGACCGGCGTTGGAAGGTTTCGATAACGCAGGACGAGAATCGTTGTGGCACTGATAGATGGGATGTTTTCCATCCTTGGACGTCTCTGCATTTTTTCGAGTGTTGTTTTTGTACGACTCGTCATGATTGTCTGCCATAGCAAATGATTGTCATGATTCAAACGATAGCTGATGGCCGGCCCGGACCCAGCAAACGACTGCGCTTCCCACCGTGCGAGTTACCCACTGAGGTTGTCCGACGCCAATGCAGCGTGAAGTCCACGTTCACAAACCGTATTTGAAGAGACACTGTAGGTTTTTACAAACAGCAAATGCATACATGCAAGTCCTCCACCAACTAGGAGAAACGAAGTTCGACCTGAAAAGCCTAGTCAGCCACTCGTCGTCCACATCATCCACCCCAGCGCATACTTACCTGTGAAAGCGCGTTCTCGATCTCGGACGCGACTCGCAAGCGTGCCATCGCGATGGCATTGGCTCTTTGGATACAGCACCGCGCGCATTCCTCCTCGGGAACCACAGACGCGTGATCCAGCGCCTCCTTTGTCGGGGACTTGATCACCGCGAGCTTGATGTTCCCCATGTACAGCGCCGTCCACCGGTTCAAACACCGACCCGAGATGCCCCCACCTACACCTCCCTCGTCGTCCGACTCGCATGACGCGTCGTCGTCCAGAAACAAATCCATGTCGTCTAGCCGGGGCTCGAGCGCTCGGCGGCACGCGGCGCGGTACATTTCGAGTCGGTGGTACGCCACCCCCGCGTCCGGGTAGTGCAGCATGCTGTGACAGCCCCCATCGCCGTCGAGCACGGTGTCATGGTCGCCGGGGAAAAGCGTCGTGTCGAGGGTGTGGCGCGCAGCGACACGGGCGACGCGCTCCCATCCCATCCGACAGGCGATGAAGTAGACGTGGAGGGGGTGCGACACGGCGTACTGCGTCTGCACCTTGTCTGCGATCTTGTCGAGCGCGATGGGCATATCGTATTTGGAGGCGGCGAGGGCGACGTTGCGCGCGTGGGTCAGGTTGCGGAAGGGAGGCGCGTGAGTGTTGGGGTAGAGGAAGCGGAGGAGGGTGTCGAGTGTGTGGCTGTCTTCAGCGATATCGATGGAGGGGGGGGAGATGGGGGTGGAGTTGGAGATGGGACGGGGATTATCTGGAATGTGTTTGTGGACGGAGAGGTTTTGGTTGCTGGGAGAGATGGTGTTGGGATGGGCAGGCGGGGAATCGGAGGGCTGTGGTAGGGCGAACATGCCCTGGAAAAAAGGGGACGAAAGGGTGAGGATGAGGCGGAAGATGCGAAAGTCGACGTGGTCGGATGTGTGGAGGATGACGTCGCCGTTGGTATCGTCGAAAGGGGACTGTGCAATCGTGACTGCAGACCGACTGTCGTTACACATTGTTCGGTGATGGATGGTTGGTGACAGATCTAGGGGCCCTAACTAGTTACTGGGTCTCCGATCACAAAGTGCGGACGAAGGGTGTCTACAGAACCTGCATCTGCTGTGCTGATGTGATGGCACGATGTGACGGAACAGTGCACAGAACACACCGCCTCGATCGAAGTAAGTAATAAATAGGTTATGCCTTGAAAGTATCTTGGCCAAATTTCCTGCTCATGTTGTCCGGCCCATTCTCCCCAATACCGACGTCTGTTTTAGAACCTGTTAGAGTGAACAACTATGCATCTGGTACGAGTTTCTTCTCCTTTGTAACTCTCCCAAGGATTAATCTCTCCAATTCCAGTCATTGTCATCACTGTTGTCGTATATGATTATCGTGAGTGATGTCCTTGTGTACACAATTTTTTCTTGTTATCCACGTTAAAACTACAGTCCTCACTCTCTCGAAAGAGGTACCTAATTTCCTCCTCAGCACTCGTATCATGGTTAAATAATCTACAAAGGTCGAGTACGTATGGGTAAGATGGTTTTTCCAGTTCATTATCATCCACAAACAGCGTCCCGCACAATCTCACAGCAGAAGCCTTGAACTTTGGTCTCTACCATGTTTGTCGTCGTGTGTGTAAGAATGTGATGCTAGACAGAGGGTAAATACTGTACTAGGTAAGTAAGGAATGAATGTAGAAGTGGGATAATATCTTACCTCCAGTCGAGTGGTACGAGACTGGAGGAAAGGTGAACGACCGGACGCGTCGGGTGTGCGCGATGTCTGTAAAAGGAAATGTAGGGAAAATAGTAGTAAATGATTATCTACAGTAACGGAGGTCTGGATCTCCAACAGGGCATGGGCGTATTAGAATGGACTTTTTGGTCGGGATGCCATGCATGGATGGAGATAACCATACTTTGGTGTCCTTCACTTGAACACGTTTGCGCACGGAATGGCACATTCCTTGGGTGAACGCTCCCGTTCGTGAAACGATCCAATCGGTCGAGCGCGGGATAAATCTTGGATATCCAACTGCATCTGACTACGACTGCACTGCGTACGTGTCGGGTATAAACTGTACAGATAGATGATACACGGTATGTAGACGATAGCATCAAAAGAAACAAAACAAAACAAGACAGCGACAACGACAATGCAACAAAAAAGTGACCCTGCGTCTCAAACTCAAGCATCACGGATCGCGCAGCGCACAAACAACGTCGAAAACAAGTACTGCGACAGCTGCGAATCGTGCAGCGGTAAATGCCGGTATCCTATGCTCACTCGTCAGTCTCTCTCGCTCCTCGTCGTGCTCTGAAAAAAAGAACGCACCCATCGCAAGACTGCCAAGGCTGACGCAATACACCGCGATCGGCTCCCCGTCTGATTCGCCATCCCGCTGAATCGTGAACCGGACGAACACGAGGTCGCTCATGTCCCCGACGCACTCGAACGGGAGCTTCAACGTCTCTTGCCAGACCGGGTTGAACCCGTTGTTCTTGACCGCACTCGTGCGCATCGTCGTGACCGATCGGTGCACGCTCGTGGACGAACTGATGGAGGACGCGCTGGAGGAGGGTGGCGAGGGGAACGAGGAGGAACCGTTCGGGAGAACCCAGTCGGGCGTGTGAATAGATACTTCGACGTATGGATCGACGTGTTTGTCCGTAATCTCCCGCCCCATGGCGTCCTTGGGACGGGGCAGCTGCTGAGCCGAAATGACCTGTCAGGGAACCCACGGGTCAGACGCGAGCAGAAGCACTGCAGAGAATGGAGGGCTTGCCGTCACGTCCAAATAATACTGCTTGTGGTTATAAAGGTGCTCCTTATCAGACTTGCGGGGATCTTCCGTCTTGCGAAGAACCTCCGGTTTCAACACGTAACCGCTCCTTCCATTCCTCTGGAACATTGCATGATTGACCATGTACCCCAGATCTATAAGGATGGAAGCCCATCAATTCCACGACGCCACACGCACAACGATGCATATTTACGTACCAAACGTTTGCCAGTTGATAGCAACCAGCTGGGCACCCGCCGCCCAATACCGATGAGGTGAATAATTTGTCGAACTTACTCTTGTACCTTTAGGGTATATCCTGACCAAGTGCGTCTTGTTGTGCTTGATGAGGTCGGTCGCGCCCTGCTTGAGGATCTTGTTCATCGTCGTCTCGGAGAGCGAAAACATGTGTTCGGGAGCATACTCTTCTTTCTTGTTGATCCCGCGGCACTTGACGCCGACGGTATATACCAAAAGGGCGACGAGAGCGGCAGACATTTTGACTTTCTGCTCTGGTTTCGAGTCCGATCTAGGGTGCTGCTCGACGATCGTGGTCGACGTCGTCAGCGTTGCGGCGGCGAGCATCGCAGTGGCAGATCCCTCAGGAGATGGATGCAAACCCCGAACGCGATTGAACACGTTGCGCGCCTTTCGAAACTCTTTTTTCAGTTCTGTGGGTGTCGTCGACGTGACGCTCAGCCAAGCGTCACGACGACGAGTAGACGGCATCGTGACTTCATTACCTTTGACGGCTTCCACCTCGCGCAGCTTCACTTTTTTGAACTCTTCCTTGACCTCGTGCACAAAATCGGAATCGGAGGCGGAGGCTTCGGCCGAGGACGACTCTGTATCGAGCGTGAGATCTCTCTCGCGAATCGGTTCGGTTTCAGAGACGTAGAGATTCTTCGCCTTCGATGAAGGCGGGTCAGCGATCGCGTTTAAAGCGCCATCTGATGAGGACACCAACTTTCAACAGGACCCGACCCTTGAGGTCTTCAGGACTTGGCAATTGCCCCGATAACGGCTTCCCTTCAAGCGGCGCGGTCACGAGAGCACCGCCAAAGACCTCGCGCATGATGCCAGCGAGCATGACTTGTTGCGGAAGCGAACAATGAATCTCAGCCGAGATGATGATCGGATAAGGCGAGGTGACGAAAGCGTATTTCATGATCGCCTCGCACACCTCGCGGACAGACACCTTGGACGTCAAGGTCTTGCCGTGGAACACCATTGGCTCGTGCTCTCCATCGTAAATATCCACTGAGCGCCGGTATCAGTGAATGTGAGGCATGGAGAGAAAGCAACCGTACGTTCAACACTACGACAACTGTGCAGAAGGGCCCGGATGTAACCTTCGATGGTACTGGTTCCGACGAGCTGGTTGCCGACGAGATACGTGTTGTGGGATGAGGATATGAAATAGTCCGACAATGGATGTGTCATCGGTTGATAGACTTTGGCATTTTGGCCAATGAAAGCCGAGTTATCAGGGGATAAGAGAAAGGCGGAGAAAGCATCCGGGGACATCCGGAGGCTGGCGAGATCTGGCTTGGGGGATGCACTGCGACCGTCGGATGTCCTTGTGCAATAGCGCACAAAAAGGTGTTGGAGTTGGTGTTGCGTGAGGCTTGACTGCACGCAGGTCAGCAGCATGAAATCGACTTTGAAAAGCACATACTTTTTGGACATCTCGCATAAAACATTCAAAGACATTGAACGTAAGTTTTCCGTCGTTCATCAAAGACAACTTTTTGTACAACAGATCGATCTCGGGACGAGCTTTGAGAAGCTTGACGAACGTCTGAAAGTCGGCAAAGTCGAGGTACTGACGACGTTGCAAGTCTGCGCTCTAGACCGGCCGCGATTTCATTAACTAGACAGTGCGATGACTAAACTCTCTTACAGTGAACAGCCGCATGAGGTCCTCCTGGGACGAATTGATGTTCAATCGTCTACAGAGCTTTTCCACCTGCTCGAAAGACAGCCTTTGGTCGTTGGCGTCGCCAGCAGACTTCCAACACTGCTTTATCCAGACCGCCTGCCGGATTTCCTCGTTTCCAGGGCCCGTCATGAGTTCCTGTCGTATCGTATAAAGCTTTCTCAACGTGATGTCCCAAAGCTGGAACGTATTCGGCGAAGAAGCGATCAAGTGGAGCGTCTTGTACTGCCCGTCCAACATGTAAATGACAGTGATCCACCGATCCTCGTATTCGCGCGCGAGCTGAAACTGCTGGCGATAATACCTCGCGTCGGACCCCGACCTGAGCTCCTTGATGTTCTCGATCGGAACTGTGTGGAAACGACAAAAAAAGACCAGGGTGAGCGTGACGCGTCCGCATTCCCCTCACACCGGCGATGACGCACTGATTCTCAACTTTTTGGACTCCCAAATGATCTGGCCCTGATCTGCATCGACTTTGAACAGATAGCTCTTTTGAGATTTCGCAGAGACCTTGGTCATCGGAACGCCTTGTTGGAGCAACGCAGGCACAGGAACCTCGGCGACGTGCGACTTGGGCGCGACGTTCAACTGCGTGTCGACAGCCTCGGATGGCATGGCAGTGGCGTGTGCACTCGCCTGAGACGGATCGCCGCGTCGGTCGTGGTCGTCGACGGAAGCAATCCGCGAGACACGTGCATCAGCGCTCCCGACTGGAACGGGCCCGGGTCCGTGACGCGATGTCGTTGCCGACCCGGACCAAACAGGGTCATGGTCGTCCTGACTCGGACGCACTTTCCAAATCCGGTCTTGGTTTTGATAGCCGAGGTCCCCGCCGTCTTGCATATGCCGGGTCCGACTTGTGCTGCGCGGACGACGGCTAGCGAGTGACTCGGTGAGTCGCCGTCCCAGCGGCGTCGCGCGCGTCGCCATGCGTGAAATACGGTCAGAGAGGGATCGACGGATGTCGCTGTTACCAGTGCGAGGGCTGTCCGCTGGCGTGTTGCCGACCGGCGAGCGTACTAGTATGGGCTCTCTGTGCATGTGGCTGTTCAACAGCACTGGCGCGCGTTGAAGGGTGGGAATGAGGGTATAGTCCTTCTCCCATACGTCTGGATGCTCTGGCATGGTGCTAAGGGGAGTTCTTCTCAAAGCGACACGGGGAAATGGCACTTATGCGCTTCCACAGACGCTCGGGGCGCTAGAAAAGCGTTCTCGAGGAAGACAAGCGCAGGGTTATTGAAGGTGATCAACGTGTATTCCTGTTTCACGGTTGAGTGGTTGAGTGCAGAAACAGGGCAAAGGAGGACACGAAACGCAATATCTGCGGTTAGAGTGGGGGCGCAACCGAATTCGTGTCGGGTATATATTGGTCCCACTGATACTTCAATATTGCTTTTCTGAGCCACTGACTCGGACTACGGCGTGCGTGCACAGCTCCTGAATTCCGAAGTCGATGTGGATCTAGGGGCTGTGTTCTAAGCTACCGAAACCTTACATAAAACACTACAAGTACGCTATATCGTGTGGCAAGAAGCGAACGAGAATCGAAAGAGAATGAAACAATCCATGCCGCCCTAGCGCGAATCGATGTACACCTCCGCCATCCAATTATCGTCACAAGAATTCCAGAGTGCGATGAGTACCAGCTGGTCAAAGGTGATACCGCCCGTACCGCGACTCCCAAGAGACCAGCTGCCAGCACCCGCAGACGGTGTATGCGTCGCCATTTTCTGCTCCGAGCGTCAACAAACGTGAACGATGGAGTCAACTCGCAACCACTCACAGACACGTATTCGGAAAAGGCAAATGCGATTTGAACAGCAAGCTGACCACGCGTCACCGGCCCGGCAGGCGAAAATAGATGGAGGGGATGGGACCAATCTAGGTGTTCATATCCTGGCCACTGGATGACGAGATGTCAGAACGCGCGCTGTGCAGAAGAAAGAGACAAGTTACCATGACTCTCAAAGATACCTTTCGGATCCCGCGCGGACCGGATATCAGGAATCCGACAGACTCACTGGCGTGTACGATCATGCGCTCTAGAGCACCACCTGATCGTACTACCAGCTCTCGCATGGGTATCCCGAGCCCACGGGAAGGCGCTCCGATCAACTCGAATAGGATGGGAACGTGGGGACCGGAGCGGCTGGGAGATGGCAGGCGCTTTGGAGTTTGTGGAACGCGCTTGAAAGATGGCGGAAGCGAGGTCGGAAAGGGTGGTTCCAAGGGCGGGTTCGCATGCGACAAGGCGGTATACTGAGAGTGGAATTCCGAGGGTACGGGAGCATGGAGAGGATTGAGGTAGTGCGACATGACGTGAACGAGTAGTAGCAGTGAGTACTGGACTTCGAGTACGCTGAGTTCAATGCCTACCTGGACCTGGCTTTATACCTTGAGACTTGACAGCTCGAGGAACAGCTGAAAGGCTGGTCACAAAGGGTGGAAAGATCGAGGTGCCCCGAAAGAAAGCGCCAACGTGAAGGACAGCGTCATAGCACCATCCGTAGGATATCACCCGCGGGCTCTACCAGCAGGCGAACGCAATTGCGTCATAGACAGCTTCCACGTGAAGCCTCTTTCGGGTGTGATTACGGAGGGATAAAGTCGTCCTTTGTCCCCGTACCAAGCTTTTCAAGGCTGACATCATTGAATGAACGTGGGAGTTTCAATGTGACTGGTTAGAGGGTCAGAGTGTCCTCGCGCCGTCCGCCACAAGGTCTGTCATGGGTGATTTCAGCAGAGGGCTCGGTAGATGTGAAGAAGATACTCCAAACAGGCACACAAATGACGGCCGAGCGTTTACCGATTGCACAAAGGCCTTGTCGAGCGCCTATGCCATTACGTCACTCGATGTTAGTGGCAAAGATAGCACTGCCGCTCTCTTCTCAAAGTCCACGGAAATACTATGTATTGTATTGAGACAAAGTGTGTGGTATGAGTGATAGTCATCACTTGGACGTAGTACTTGCCATGATAGTACATGACGTTCGTCATCCGGACGGAAATCTACTCGGATAGCAGTCCCCACGGCCACAATCAAAGCCGTCCAATATCGATCGGACACCTGCATCATCCATCAACAATGAGTTTGTCTCTTCGGGGATGTTTGATGGTGCTGTAATCAATGACGTATCGGGTTTTCTTCTGTGGACGATCAAATCGATCATGTCGATCGAGAGGATCCAACAACCTGTCCAATGGAGCTCATTCCAGTCTCAACAACCCCATATGAGAGATATACGTACGTGAAACTCGAAGAAAACCCGACTCTCCACTTTCACACAAATGAACCCAGTGTTTGAAATGTAGCCCCCGATTCCTGCGAACTCGATTCGTAGCGCGCATCAAACGAATGAATAATAGGTTTTCACCCATGACGCCTTCCTACCCCTTTCCAGGTATCTTGTTGGTGGAGGCAAACCAAATCCTCCCAGAGCAACGCGGCGCAAAACCAAATCATTGGGTGTACGTCGAGCCTAAGGGGCGTAGGATGGACACGCTCGCTGTTGGCAGAACTCTGGATTGCGCCGGATCCAGTGAGTTTCTTGACTCTCAGTTGGGCATATAGTTATGGGGGCCGACGGGGCCATTAGTATTGCTCAGGAGGCGGAGATGTCTAGAGTGGGTTAAAAGGCTGCAAGCGAGTGGTTGAGGAGGGTTCGAAAATGGTAGTAGGAAGGGGACACTCGGAGAGACGACATATCCACTGTAAGATGATTCATGACCACCTATGCGGCGAGGAGGATCCGAGAACTGTTTGATTCAAATGCCGGACAACGGACTTGAGTAGATGGAACATGCGAATCTGGAAGGTCAAGAAAAAAAGTGTATATCATAGACCGTCTTCAACACAGTGTTGGTGCGAAATTTCAGTTGAACTTCACCACTGGTCCGGGATTTTCCGTTCGACGGTCGTCTCCGCTCAAGGAACAGCAGCGCCGCGAAAGTCGACCGGCGTCTGCTCCACTTACTGACTAGATATCGCAGATTTCTGTGCTTCGTGTTTAGCGCTCGATGAAGGAAGGACATGCACAACTAGGTTTTCGAGAAAACTACCCCTTGAATCGATCAAGTTATTGCCCTGTAATAGTTGGTTGAGTGAAATCCAGGATCTGTGGGTAACGCTAACAGCCTACATGCACAGCACCCTTACGCTCGTCCTTCGGGTTTCCTACCCCCAACCTTCGGCGCCTTCCGGTCCACGCCCAGTCTTGCTTTCTTTCGCTTCCCTCTTCATTCCGCCGTCCCTCAGCTTCGTTTCTTTGCCCTTTGACACTTCATATGGTTCGTCCTTGCTAACGGTTTGATACTCCTTCGTTTCCGCTCCCACCCGGCTCCACGGTCCAGAGGGTGGCTCGTATGCACTCTCCACGGCGTCTGAGGTCGCATCCACTTTGTAGACAGAGGTGTTTGGAGGAGGCGCGTCGTCTCTGTCCACAAAGTAGTTTTCTGTGCCATGCGAGACGGGATTTGGTGGATCATATCGTTGGGTTATGCAACTTGCATGGATAGTACGGGGAAGAAGCCTGTAGACTGGGTGAGCCGGATGGGCTACAGAAAGTCGAAGCAGCATGAGCGTGGACGACAGCATGGGGGGTTTATCAATGTCTTTGGCGTCAGGGAGTGACCAGGGAAACGTTGGAGGAGTGGATACTTAGGGGAGAGCGGGACAATGACATCATAGCACTTGTCAATCGGACGATCACACAGCATGGTATATTCCCCGGAGAGTGTGAAAGGTCGTAGTCGTACTGCTACTCGGCCGTCTTCTTCTTCTTATCTTCCACTATTTCCACGTTCTCTGCAGGGATTCCCTTGAAGACGCCCGTTTTATTCTCGATTAGCTCCAGGACCTCGTCGGCTACGTCTCCCTGAACGACAATCTCGTCTTGCCCTTGTGCGTTCTTCGTAACAGATGCGCCAGTCGCGAATTTCTGGGCAAGAAACTTGGATACCTTTTTCAATTCAACGTCTACCGACGACCTATCAGCAAAGTGGCCATTCGCAAACGCACGCCAAGCGACCCACCAAAGGCTTCAAGGCCATGAATAGCCGTGACAAACTTGCGTTTGTTCCTCTCGATCCGCTTGATCGTGATTTGCGATGCCTATCGACATCGTGATCGCTCGTTCACGAAAGGACCAACGGGGAAGGAGCGCACCATCTTCTTTTTAAGGGCTGCATCCGCCTTCGCCTCTGCCTTTGCTTCCTTCTTTGCAGTGTCTTTTTCGAGCTTGGCCTGCGCCTCCAAGCTGAGCGTGCCGAGTTTCGACTGGAGCGCCTCTGATTCACACGATCGTCATGGACTCGACTGCGTGATAGAGTAGAGCTGACTCACCCTCCGAATAGTACTTTTCAAATAGCTGGGGGTGAGCGGCATGTAGCCATTCTTTGCACTTGGTAAAACTCGACCCGAATTCACAATACTCTGGGGGAAACGTGCAAACTAGGCCGAGATAATAGTGAACGCGATGAGGTAGAGGGAGGGAGGCGTCATACTCTCGCAGTAGAGGACCTGCACAGGCTGGGCGGGCTCGGTCGGGGGGTCTTGTTGGTCAGTCGAAGACATGATCTTATCACGTGATTATCGCACTTCCCGCAGTCGCCACTTGGTCTTCAAGGCTTCATCGGCACCCTTCACTCGTTACCCTTTGGGCTTTGAAATGAGAGAAGATTGAAGATCGAAGTGGTTGAAGACGGTCGCGGCGTAGTTCTCTCCAGTAAGTCTTGCGTTGACTCGAACTTGATCTGCCGGTCAAACTTGCTCGCACGCTGTCGGGGAGGAACCGAATTTTGTGATGATCGCTGTGTGCCTTGGCTACCTTGGCGAGGTCCTGGGTGACATCGATTACGAGGAAACCAGGAACCTATGTAAGTCACCCAGCCGACTGAAAGGTTTCGACTGACCAACACGAATCCACAGATGCCTAACATGCCGTTCAATGAAAACATGCTACCGCGCTCCGTCCGACGCTATGCAGACACCACCCGACGTTTTGTCTCCGCAAGTAGGTACGAGTCCAGTTCTTCGACATCATTGGAAAACTTCATCCATTTAGTCTGTCAGTTTCAATTATGCGCTGGCATCCACCGGTCCTTTTGTCCGACCCAGATTGTCACGCCACTTTCCCTGCGTTGACGCGTTCAAATCGGTCAATACGCTGTGCCCGCACCCGTGCACTAATTAACGAATGATAGATTCTTCCATTGTCATCTGCTTAAACATATAAAAGGTGCGGGCTAAATGCGCTTCTGTCTGTCCCATTCCCCACGCAAGTGAATAACTATGCCACAGCGCACCAGGAAAATCCTCTTGTTAGCTGCTCCAACAATAGCAATAGCGCAGATGCTGCAGGCGCCATATGCTACCCCAAACTTTGCTACACTCTCTGGGAGCGCTTGGCCAAATGAGGCCGACTGGGCTGCGCTAAATAGCACCGTCGGCGGACGCCTTCAGGCGCTCAGGCCATGGGCCACCTTTTTCTATATTCCCGATCCGCTTTACAACGCAGAAGACTGCCAGTTGGTGCTCTCAGGATACGACAACGACACACAGGTATATTTTCAACGCACTGTGTTCACTGTGGTCAGATTGACTCCGATAGTTTCAGCGCGAAGCAGTTCCTGCCGCACTTTTGTGGTCAAATTGGGAGTCGTGTGGATACGGCCAAGGCTGCGCTTTGAACTATAGTAGCCCTCAACCGATTGATGGTGCAACGTGTCATCAAGGATCGACTCCCCCTTACAGCCTCTCAATTCTGAACGCCGAAGACGCGAGTAATGTCGTCAAGTGGGCAACTGCTCATAACATCAAACTCACCGTGAAGAATACGGGTATATTTCACTTCACTTCTGGTTCATGTGACTTTGATTTACTCATGGGGGCCAGGTCACGACTATTCAGGCCGTTCTGCCGCTCCGTCTACCCTCCAGGTCAACACTCACCTGATGGACAGTTTCACCTATATACAAGAGTTCGTTCCCCAGGGATCGGATAATGCTCCGATTCCTGCCCTGTCTATGGATGCAGGCGCGCAGATATATAAAAGTACGTATCTGAAAGTTCTGATTTCACAATCCACACCCGGCAGCGTTGTATAGTTTACGAATATACTGCCGCACGGAATATCACTCCAATCATCGGAACCTGTCTGACCGTTGGCGCTGGTGGGTTTATCACTAAGCTGCTAAGCCCTTTCGCTGACTCGCTAACTCAGCCGGGGGGTTTCTTCAAGGAGGTGGAACTAGCGTGTAATCGTTTCTTTTTTCTTTTGGGCGAGACATGGTTTGACGGTCGGTCTTATGTAACTTTGCGATAGCCTGACACCTACCTATGGACTCGCTGTAAGACCTCGCTTTGATTCGGGAATTTGATCAAGCTAACTCCTCTTGAAACAGGCGGATAATGCGATCGAATTCGAGGTAGTTTTACTTGCTTTGAGTGTTCCGTCTGGTTGATCTATCGTGTGGCAGGTTGTCACCGCGGATGGAGAGATTAGAACTGTGAACAAAGCCCAGAATTCAGACTTATTTTGGGCTCTCTCTGGCGGTGGAGCGGGCAGTTGGGGTATTGTCAGTGAGTACCAATTCACGTGCTCCCCACCTCGTTCTGATCCTCGTAGCTCGCGCCACTGTTCGGGTATACCCTCCTGTTAAGGTTCAGCTCTCTCACATCTCTGTTGTACCCAAATGCTTTCCAAAACGTGACCACTCTTGGCATTGAATTTATTAGCCTTTTGGCCAAATATCAGAATGGGTGGATGGAGATGGGTATCACGATTGGTCATGTTGTGTTTGAGGAGGAATACTTGCTTGTATGCATACCCATGATTTTGTCGGTTCCGCTACTCATTTTACACCCTCAGTCTTTCCTTTGGCCCACCAATCGTGCTGACATATCTGACCTCTTCCCCCTTTTCAAGGAGCTCAACAATCTTTCATCAAACTACACGGTTGTCTCGAACACTTACCCCACGATTAGTGCAGCCATTCAAGAAGACCTGGGCCCCCAATTTGACAAGCTCGACCTCTACGGTGCCGCGAACCAACTCGCTTCCCACCTCGTTCCCAAATCATCCGTTGACCCCTCTGATACGTCGTCGATCTCTGCCGTTGCCGAGGCGATCTGGAATGGACTCCAGATCCTCAACGCGCCGCTCGGGTTCGGAGGGAGTCTCTTTGGAAACACCCTGTGATTATCGCCGGGCCGTTGCCTGCCAATCCATCGAAGATAGAGGGGACCGGGGCGAACCCAGCGCTGTATGAAGCAGCATGGCATGTCGTCTACGCTGCGTGGGTGCCCCCTTTCTGGGCGCGAATCGTCCAACTGATATATCTACGAATGCTCTGTCGCTCTTTTGCAGTGCATGGACGCTCGGGGCGAACGCGACGACGACTGCCAGCGTCATGACGGCCATTCACGAGGCCGTCTCGCCCTTGACCGCGTTGGGGATCAAGGGGAGCTACCAAAACGAAGGTGATGCATTCGAGGCGGACTGGCAAGAAGGTGTCGTTGTTACCATTTTCCTCAAGTGAATCTTGCGAGGTACTGACTGTATGCTGTTTCTAGCCTTCTTTGGGAATAAGTACGCCGAGCTCTCGTCCATCAAGCAGAAATATGATCCTCAAAACTGTGCGTTATACTTTTTTGTTCCAAAGCATGGACGCTAACTGGTGATTATAGTCTTCACGACGTGGAAGGCAAATGAATAAAATGGATGTCCGAGTTGTCGTGCTCAATGGATGGTCTACAGGGTGTTGCCTCGGTGCTCGATCTTCCTGCATACCAGTGTTTCAACAATTAACAGAATGAGCTCCTCTCCTAATGATGTAGAAACATATGGTGATCAGATTTATTTGACATTTGGTCTCTTTTTTTTTTTGTGGACGGAGATCTGGAACTGGCGAGTACATAATGTTGGAGATCCGGACCTCCGTTACTGTAGATAATCATTTATTACTATTTTTCCTACATTTCCTTTTACGGACATCGCGTATACTCGACGCATCCGCTCGTTCACCTTTCCTCCAGTCTTGTACATACCACTCGACTGGAGGTAAGCTATTATCTCACTTCTACATTCATTCCTTACTTACCTAGTATAGTATTTACCCTCTGTTTAGCATCACATTCTTACATATAATACAACTCAACTCTGGAAATCAACATTTCAAGAGGTGAAATTTGAACTCATGATAGATCATTTCACTTTTCTTATGATCAGATAGATAACAAGCATTTTCCACATGAAAACCTGGGAAGGTGTCAAATCCAGTCCTCCCATGCTCTGGTTTGAGTGGAGGTCCAAGACTTTGATGTTACACTTGCCTAGTATAGCCCTTACTTGTGGATGAGGGATGAGGGTGTCGGATCGAGTCCAAACAGAGGTTTGGTCTTTGAGACACAAACATACTAATGATGCCTTGGTAGGACATTCAGGGGCAAGGTGATACCCTTCACAAGAGAAGGATATTGATTGAGGCGGAAGAGGGGAGCAGGCACTCAATAGTAGCCTGGAGACTAGGAGAGCGAAGATGTGATATTGAGCAAGATGGAGAGAATACAAAGGGAGCCCAAGCTAGGGAACTATGGACTAGGGTACATGGTTTATATAGATGGAGGTAATGGCGCTGACTAAGCAGATAGAATGCAATGGAATGTGAAGGAACAAGGTGAGTCAGAGATAAGAGATGAAGAGGCAATGTGTGGCAGTGTGGAAGGCAATGCAAGGCAATGCAAATGAAAGGGTGATGACAGATCATCAGGGAGAAGGGCATTGCCTTGTTGAAAGGCTATGCTAGGCATAGGTTTATATGATGTAAGTGATAAGTCTAAAAGGGGAAGAAAAAGGGGAAACGGGCAATCATAACATTACCCCCTTACTAGCCTTGAAGTTACTATGAAAAGCAACTTAATACCTGTGTTCGGCGGTGTAGGTAGGGGAGTCACAGAGGTGGGTATCATAGATGTCCTCTGGTTCGCCAGGGGAGGGGGATTGGTACTGAGTTTCCTCAGTGTTGTGATGGTAAGGATATGAGGAGTAGCGGTGTTGTCCCTTCCATCGAGTATCTTGTCGGCGAGACGAGGAGGAGGACAAGGACAAGGATGCATTGGTGGAGTTTCTGGGGGGAGGACCTAAGGTTGGGTTGCCGATGGTTGGTTTGAAGTTCTTGAGTGGGCATCAGTTGGTCAAGTGACCGGGGTTTCTGAGGTGGCAAGTGGGGCAGATGTGGTAGGGACATTGCCGCTGGTAGTGATCCAGGCGATGGCAGGTGAAGCATGCTTTATTGTATTGAGGGTGGGTGGGGAGGAGGGGGTGACGACCAGAGATATACCCATAGTCGTTTTCAATGACGGCAATGTCAATGAGATTGGTGTGGGTAAGAGGGTCAGGAGAAGGGTATTGGGTAGAGGGGTTGGAGCGATGGTGACGTTCCCTAAGGTATCGATCAATGTCGATAAGGAAAGGGGTGATTTTCAGGGTGTGGAGTAAATGATGGAGCTTGGTAAGAAGCTTGGATTTTATTTTGGTAAACGGGGCTCAAAGATCACCGATGGGGGTGTGAGGAGAGGAGGTATTAATGAGGGCCTTGAGCTTGAGGACTTGGATGTAGACTTGGTGAGTGGTGGAAAGGGGGGAGCCTCGTTCTAATAAAGAGTCGATGGTGGGAATGAGCCGACTATCACAAAGTAATGTGGCAAGGTTGGAGTAATTGTTGTCTTTGGGGGGTTTTACCAAATCTAGCCCCAACTGGGGAACATCGGGAGTTGGTATGGAAGTAGTAGGAAACACAGGGGGTGAGGGTGGCCAGTACCAGTTTGGGGTCCCCCATTCAGTAGTGGCAGCGTTGGAGTCTGGGGAAGACGGTCTGGACCAGTTGGGGGAGGTGGAAAGAGATGTTGTGATTTTTGGTGGAGTGGTGAGTGGTGTGGGGGTATAAGTTTGAGGGGAGGCAGGAAGGGAGAGGTCTTCGGTGAATGGGATAGAGGAGATAGTAACAGATGAGACAGTGGAGATGGTGTCGGTGAGGGTGTAGATGTTAGATATGTTTTTAGGAGTAATGTGGGGGTTTTGGAGTGAGGGAGAAGATGGAGGGGTGGAGTCTTTTATAATCGTTCAGGACATCCTTGGCATGAGAGAGATCTCTCTCAGGTAACCAAGAGTCTTTTTCGGCCGAGTATCCTTTTCATCAGATCAAGAATTTGCAGGAAGAAGGTGGGCCTTTGTGTCATAACACCTTCTCAATTTCGTATTCCTCTTCCCCATTTAGGAGATCAGGTGGGAGATTGGGAAAGTTGGGACCATGGATGGGGTTTTCATGATAGCGAGATAAGAGGGAAGCATGGAAGACTGGGTGTATCTTCCAGGTGGGGGGTAGTCGGAGTTTGTAGACAATTGGGGATAGTACTTCTGTGATGGTAAAGGATCCTTCTCTTTTTGGAGCGAACTTGATGTGGGTTAATTGTCTCTTCAAGTTCCTAGCCTCTAGCCAGACTTTGTCACCTTTTGAAAAGGGAGAGAATTTCTGGTGGTTACAAGTGATCATGGTTTAAGGTCATGAGCTGGAAGGGCTTCATCTTGCATATGGGTGAGGGTGGAAAGGCGGTTTTCTAAGGTGGGAAGGTTTGTTTCAGAAATGACTGTAGGTAAAGGGTGGGGTTCGTAGCCAATCATGAGAAAGAATGGGAATTGACCGGTGGTAGAATGAGGGTGGTGATTGTGTGCAAATTCCGCATGTGAGATGTGATCTGCCCATGTAGTGGGATTGTTCCCACTGAAGATTCTGAGGTAAGTTTTGACTTCCTGGTTAACACGTTCAGTCTCTCCATCAGATTGTGGATGGTATGCTGTGGAGAGGGCAAGAGAGTATTCCAGGATTTTGCTGAGTTCTTTGGCAAAGGTGGAGGTGAATTGTGGTCCTTGGTCCAAGATAATTTTGTCGTAGAGACTGAAGTGGGAGTAGACTTTATGAAAGAAGAGGGAAGTGATTCCTTCTGTGGTTACTGTTACGATATCCCACCGGCTGTGTCAATTTTCTTTCCTTTCTTGACTTATCCCTTTTGCCGTTCTATTAGTGGACTCTCTTCCCATTCACGGTAATCCTCTCTCACGGTTACCCGCTTTTTGATCCTTCTTCATTACGGTTGTGACAGCTGTCGTACAGCATTCCCCTTTTAGCCACATTGCCACTTCCACTCTTCCGCGACCGGCTTCCCATTTGTCCCTCTCCTTTTTGTTCCAATATCACCATTGCGCAGTACCCTTCTCCTTTATTCCGGTACTCCGTTTATACCATATCTAGCATGGTCCGTGCCCGCCTTACTACCATATAAATACCGAGCCACATGTACTTTATTACCCAAGCTAATTCTATGCAATCTTCTCTGCATTCAATCCTGTGTGCTTCCGCATCTAAGGCTCTCTCCTTCGGCTTCCACCCCTAGGACTTGCGTGCTTCCTTGCGTCTGCGTAGAACCGGTACTACGCATCAGTTATAGACCTGTTGGCATAGTCTGCCTTCTAGTGTTGCGCTGATACCGCCTTAGGCCCACCATCGCCTTCTGAGCGGCTCTATCAAACGGGCATCCCATTCTACCTTGTCTGCTTGTTATCACTTCACAGGACTTTGGTTTGCAGTGAGCGTAACAAAAGAATTAGCTTCCCCTCATCCCTACTCTCATTGTAGCGGACCACCCACCCTTCACCATATTCTGTTTTCGGGCACCATCTGTTTCATCCTCGTCATCCTCTTCGGCCTCTCATTCCCCCTCTCCTATCGTGGCCTCACCAGGATCCCCATCCTATCCATTACCCGACCTTTGGCGCCTTCCGGTTGACCACCCAGACTGATGGTTCCAACCAGACGCCTATTCTGGAGACGAGTACACCCAGGAGTACCATACCATCCAAAGGCGATTAGCCGCAGCCAACCGCGCAGCAGGGAAACCCTCCGACACCATCCCAACCCCTCTCCACATAGATATTCCTTTACCTGCAGACCCTCCTCAGGACCCAGACCTCCCCGTTGACCCAGATCTATTGGACTCCGACTCCGACATGCCCGAACTTAAAGCAGGACTCCCCGAGGAGTTCTCCGGAAATGGCTCAGACGCTAATTGGTGGCTTATGGCCATGGATGCGTACTTTACCATCAACCCCAAATATAACAATGAAGCAAAGATCGTTACAGCCCTCAATCGCATGAGCAAGGGCAAAGGAAGGATCTACTCAGAAGGCTACTATGAACGTATGGCTAGGGATGTTACGAACCTACCGTACTTTTCCTACACTTTCGTACACTTTCCTTATCCTAGTTCGGTCGATGGTTCGAACCCTACACATGACCGTTTCTTTTTCTCTTCTTTTCCACGGTCACGTGACATGAGTCCAGACCATGACATCATGATGACATCATTGCCATGGCAACCATCTTGCGCCATGTCAACCATCATTCGTCATAGTAACCATCAGTTGCCATTGCTACCATCTTGTGCCCTAACAACTGATCTGACTCATCCTATTGTAACTCCGCTTAAACCTTATCTCGTACATGTATAAGTAGTAGAACGACTGGGTGATTGCCCCCCAGTCTAATCCACTTGGTTATTCAAGCATCTCTTGCTTTGAGGCCTAGCGTGAGGACTAACCCGACTCGTCTCTACTCTTTTCATCGCCAGTGCTTGAGCGTGCGCTGCAAACGTTGGTTTATATTTGAGTGCACAACACTTGGATTAGACTATCGTCGCTCTCCCGGACCACAGGGATAAGTGGGGCCCGCCGGAGCTTTCCGCGACTTTTCTTTATAGTCCCCCGACGCCTATTAGGGGAGCAGACTTGTGATCTGCAGATTAGTCGTGTTAAATAGTACCCTTCGAAGTTTCTCCCTTTGGAGATTTTACCGCATATCCGTCAAGGGTATTTGCGTAGTGCTAAGCCACATTAGGGGCTGGAAAGCATAT